>BQNB010021907.1:0-63647 GCA_026074375.1 Tanacetum coccineum | reverse complement strand
TATATCTTGTGTTGTTGATCTTGAAGTAACATGCCCCGGATCCTTATTCCGCTGCGACCCATTTTGGGGGTGTTACAAAATCAATTTACAAATAGGGTGTTCATACGTACTCATGATCAACCAATGTCAACGACATCTTTTTACCATATTTTTCATTTTTGTCTTACATGTCGAGATCTTCACACGTAATGACATGTCCAATAACATCTATACATGATATATAAAAGTAATGTTATTTAAAGTGGAACCATTATTAAAAAATATACCATAAAAATATCTTTGAATACAGTTGTAAAAGTACATACAAAATTGGCCATCCTCCTCTTGCTGCAGATCGGTTATGAATATGTACCCTCTAAAGTTAAAACCATAGAAAGAACCACTAAAATCAGGACATGGTTCCACTTTTGTGCTGGACAAAAAGTTTAGGCGAAGAGCCTTATTAACCATATGAAATTTGAGTTGGATTTCACCCAAACTGTATCCCTCCAGTGTAACAGCACTTCCTTCTTTTAAATGGTCCTTAACTGGTTAACCAATGCCATCCTCACGGTTGCCTGCATCATGGTATTCTGGGAAAATAAACACATATTACTAACATCGAATAACACATTCAGCTGATAATAATTTTAGTCTCACCAATTTAAAGAACATTATCATGAGTACTTACATGTTCATCCAGTAAAATCAGTTCCAGGTTTTTGACGTGCTGTTTTCCAAAAGGGGTTGCATCCAACTCGAAGGATTCGGGGTCGCAACGTGATTTGTCTTTGACGGCACTGATACAAATTCATTGAGTGTAAGACCTGTAATGAATGTTACCATTCGTAATGATCAAGGTTTTTAAATTGTTTTGAAGAATCTTCTGTGTACAATTGAAGAAATACATGTCTACATTTATAGGGTAATAGGTTACTCAAAATACAATTGCCCAATTAAAGGCCCAGATTTAAATTTTGAATCATTTCCATGGTTAACATCAATCATACCACAGCAGTGCAAATAGAATACTCCTTAAATATGGCAATTGTATAGTGTAGAGAATCATATCACGTTTTTATATATATATTTTTTACAAACACAATAGATTTTCCTTTTTTTTAAAACACATAATTTAACGTTATGATCCATTTTTTTTAATATGCATGTTTCATCAAACCCCAAATCTATAATTTATGATCATTAGGTTTTAAATTAATATAAAAAATGAATATAACATAATCATAACAACATTAAACACGCAAAAAGAACATACTTTAAATCTATATTTGGCGAATATAAATTATTCGTCATTCACATACTTGGGGAGGCCTTATTTTTGGATAATCGCGTAATAGTATTGAAAGCTTCCAACTGTTATTGAGAGAGCTTGAAATCTTGTTGGGTATTTTTGGAATGGGCATTTTCTCTTAAGCGTAGATAGAAAGAGACGATTTGATCAAATTGTATAATGTGTTTGTTTAAGTTTGAATGAGTCTTTGTTTTGAAACATACAATTGAAGACAATTAAGAGTACTTTTAAAACTTTCCTTTGTTTAACTTACATCGGACACAATTGTTATATGTTTCATGTACAACTAATAAACTTATGTGAAGAACTTAAAAAGTTAGTACAAATATATATGTGTTGTGTACAACGAATAAGCTTAAAACTACTGTACCATTTGATAACTTTTTGCTAATTAAGGTATCTTATTAATTGCGATTTTAATGCAAGAAGCTTAAAAATGTTGTACAAAAGTAACCAAACTGTGTACAACTTTTGGGCATAAAACTATTGTACATATTGCTAATTAAGGTATCTTATTAATTGCCATTTTAATGCGCGAAGCTTAAAAATGTTGTACAAAAAGTTATAAAAACGTTTACACCTTTTGTGCATAAAACCATTGTACATATTGCTAATTTAGGTATCTTATTAATTGCGATTTTAATGTCAGAAGCTTAAAAAGGTTGTATAAAACCTTATTATGTTATATATATATATATATATAGAATATCTAAGATAGATATACTAGTAAAGATAAAGAATATATAGATAATAGATAGAGAATACTGCATGACTAGCATCATCAATACGTTATGATCGAATGTTTACATAAGGAAAATATAAATACGTTAAGGTACTAATAGTTAAATATATTATTGTTAGGGACCTTAAAATAGTTGATATATAATTTATTAATTTTTTTTAACATTTGAGATGTTAATAGAAAGAAAATAATCGAACGTAAACGAACGAAATAAGTGAACGTAAATGAAGCGGCATAAGTTCACGTTCGTTTTATTTTAATAAACGGAACCAAAATCTTGTTCGTGTTTCGTCTCATTTATTAAATAAACAAACATACACGAGTTTCTCACCGAATGATTACAACAGGTTCACGTGATGTTTCAGTTCGTTAACCCAGCCTTAGTGTCTAGCAACAAACGATTTAATCCATTTGGCAAACGACACCACATCCTCTCTCTCTCCTCTGCGGAGAATGATGATGTACAGCTTTAATCTCTCACTCTCTTCTTCTCTCAAGATCGCGAATCTATAAGACGTCACTCCTAATCTCTCTCTCTACTCCAGCACTATCTCTCTCTCTCGCATCTCTCCTATCTCTCCTCTCTCTCTCCTCATCCCAATGATCCTCTCTCTCTCTTTCTTCTCTATCTCCTCTCTCCCTCTCTCCCTCTGCCCTCATCCCCTCTCTGTACCTCAAAATATTGGAGTCGAAAATGGAAGTTCGTTCATAATTATATTAAGATATATCCTCATATGTTGTATAGGCTAGACGTGGTGGGTAAACGGGCACTTATGTAAATCTATCGTCAAGTGTATCGGGCGAAAGCATGTAAACCCGAGCCCGATCCGTAAATTTACTAAAGCAACAAACCTTTAGTCTTAACTATAAATACCCTACGTCCAATTTGTAACTTTCATTGCAAGTATTCCTATCTATTTTCTCTGTCATTTCTCTCACTCTAAAAATCTAACACATCTCCTAATATTAATTGCTTGTTCTTAATATGAAGTGAATTGATTTATTGGTTAGCGACATTTGGTATCAAGAGCCTTGGGTGTTTCGTGTTTGATTTGTGGATTAAATACAAATTATCGTGCTTCTTATAATTTTTTCTTCTTGGTTCGAACTAAAATGCAAAGAAAAACCATGTTTTGATTTAATTTTCGTGGTAATTGTTAAAATCTTTGTACTTTCGTGGCTAGAACAAGTTCTACATCTACTTCCGTAGTTCTATAGGCTTAGTTTCGTGGCTAAATGGGTGAAATCGGAGCTAGTTTGAATTTTTTTCGTCATTATGCGTTTGAAAAAAATTTCTTAGGCTGCGTTTTTTGATGTAGAGCGTCTAAAGACAAGAAAGTGTACACGTGAAACGACTTTGAAAGTGACTTCTTGTACTTGTTGTGTATTTGCCTTAAATTCATTGCGATTTGCTCAATACACATTGCGTTTTTGCTCACAGAACTCATTGCGTGTTAGCTCAAAGAACTCATTGCTTTTTGGCCAAAGAACCATTGCTTTTGCACAAAGAAATCTGTGTTTTGCTCAAATACACTTTGCATTGCTCATAAAGTCACTGTAAGGCTACACTTGAGGCGTTTTGAGCTAAAGAATCAAGGTGCTTCGTTTTGCCTAAGCCTTGCGTTTTGCCCCGCTCATTGCGGTTTGCCATGAAGAATGTGTTTTGCATCTTTGCGAGTTTGTCTCTACAGTTTGACTAGAAGCTTTGGCGTTTGCTCATTGAGGTATGCCCAAAGATTCTTGCATTTTGGTCTAAAGAAGACTGCATTTTGTCCATTGAAAACCATAGTTTTGAACCCTAATTTCCGTCCCTAAAGACAAACTAATTTCAAACAGGGCTAACAAACTTCAGGTGGTATTTGACCGAATTAGGGAATCTATTAATCACCGTTTAATCAAAACATAACATCAAGACAAACAAACTTCAAGGACTAATTACAAGGACTTTGGACTTTAATTCGGACTAACAAAGGACAACTAAATTAAACAACAACAGTTTTTTTAAAGTTTCATGGTTTTCTCATTCGATTTTGTAAAATCCTAGCGAAAGAAATCAATATCTCGTTTTTAAAATATTTACGTTTTAAAATCCCATGGAAATTAATTACTTTCAATTAATCACAGATTCAATTACAACACTTCATAACACTTAAGATCCTTCAATCATTTTTTACTTCATAATTCTTAAATCATTCATCATGACAACTGTTAACAATAAGAATGGCCCTTAAGAACAACCGATCCGGAGGCATGGTAAAATGGAAGAGAAATTTATCCATGTTTATTAGAGAGAAAAGGATAAGATATGAAGTAGTGTGTGTGCTAAGAAAACATACATACTTCGACTTCAAAAGTGAGCTTCCTAACCCCTCCTATGAAGTTATGGAGGTATTTAGATAGTCCCTGGGCTTGAATACTAAAATAACCCGACAACGACTAAAATTGATTAATGTAATTCCGATTAGTCACCATATTTTAGGGCTAACAACAACTCCAGAGTGTAACTTCCACAACCAACATCAAATTGCATAACAACATAATGCAGCTGGTTCAAGGATCATCCCCCAAATGCTTGTAATAGTGACGATAAATGCACATATGGCGATCATGTTTCTTATGCGATACATTGATCACAAGACTAAATGGTGAATGCCTTATACGTGAAATGGTGCATTCTAAAGGTCCTTACACTCCAACGATTGTCCACAACTCAGTTGTTTCCTGCAACATAAGGATTCTCCAGCAGTTCTGAACAAACAACAGTCGAGAGCAGTTATGAAGATGACTCCTAAAGAACAGAGCGTCATTTGATTCAGAAAAGAATCAATATCATTTGATAATTGACTGGAATGGAGATGAAAATATACTCAACTGTATGCATTGACAGACAGCTCAAGAAATGTGGGAAGCCATCGAAAGGCACAACAAGGTAAATCACTCATAATTCAAGATGTCAAAACAAACTTGTTTTGGAGTTGTTCAATTCACCTCTCACGATGAGAATACATTGGTCCTTACTACACAAGATTCTACAAAAATGATGAATGAATGGCTCATAAACAATGTTGAGAACAAGTATGCCAACGATGCAAGTTTAATGTTTAACTTCTTCAACAACTTTCAACAGGTATGGTCAGATTTGTCACAATATGAAGCAACAACACAAGTTGGATGAAGTTTCATACCATAAGCTCTTTGATATTCTGAAACAATACCAAAAGGAAGTTAATGAACGTCGTGCTGAAAGAAATGGCCAAGAAAGGCTAACGCGCCCATTAGCAACTTGTTGCCTAACTTGTCTAACACTTTAAGACCCTTAGTACCAAACATCAAACCTATAACAAATCATAATGCACCAACATCAAAAGCTTCACTTGCCAACCAGATCTCATGCAACTACAAGAACAATAGCAAAGGAGATAGACTTAAAAGAGCAAACAATCACACCACCATACTGAGTCATCCTCTACCCAATCCAAGCTCTGAAGAAGACAGATCATGAACGATACGAGATGAAAGCGCGAAGGATATAGACATCCAGAAAAATTGGCTCTCATTCAAAGTACTCAAGAAACTCTACAAAAAACCTTCCAACAACAACCTCAGAACTTCCTCAAACACTCAGAAACAAGACTGTGACTACTACTCCTAAGGTACAGAATGACAATCAAACTGGACAGTTTTGGAGAATCAGAGGGTATGAATGTTGGTGAGGCTAGGAAACTGTAGGTAGGTCCATAGTGCAAAATTATGGGATATCAGTGTTTTAACTGCAAGGAATATTGGTCATTATGCTAAGAGAATGCAGAAAGCCAAAAAACGGGTTAAAGACTCCTACGTATCACAGAGAAAAGATGTTTGCTGTGTAAACAATGCTGAGAAAGGTGTTCAACTTCAAGCATGAGCAATCGACTGGCTAGCAACATGGATGAAGGGATTGATGAACAAGAGTTGAAGCACATTACAGCTATCATGCAAAGAACCAGGAGGTTCCTAATGCAAGGCTCAGCAACAGTTGCTAGATCCATTGGAAACAGGTATAATACGATACTGACGATAATTGTTGCAATGAACATATAACATTTTTGACCATTTGAATTCCATTAGTAACACATGTGCAGTTGAAACGGTATAGTAATGTCACTCCTGACTCACCGGATATGTGTGATAATGATATTCAGGATGAGACCACAATTATAGTAGAATGTGATGATGATCGTGTTGTCTACTTGCTAATTTAATTGCTAATTTAAAGCTTGATGTCGATGAAAATAAAAAGATTCAAAAGCAATTAAAGAAAGCAAATGCAACATTGACTCAAGAGTTAACTGAGTGCAAATCTATTCTTGCGGAAACTAGTAGAACTCTAAGGAATCTAATATGACTCGATCCCCCATACTTGAGCTGGTCAAGGAGGATAGAAATGGAGATACAGAACATCCAAGATTGGCATGTCCCCTCCATAGATCATCATCGAGTTTTTATTAAAGAAATTATGACTGATCTTGAGAGCTTTAAAGCCCCGATGAGATATTTGATGTTTTCTTGTTGAATCTCTCAAAATATCTTCCACCACATCTATAGTTAAATCTCCCGAATCGGACTCATCGTCAGCATAGACATATTCATACTCCAATGGAGATATGATGTGAGCAAGATCATCGTTGAAAATCTCAGATGCAGAATCACTCTCATCGTCGAATGACTCATACTCTGGAAGAGAAATATCTGTATTAAAAGTGGTACTGCCACTATTCTCCTTTTCAAAATCATTTTCAGAATTAAGCTCTTCTGGAGGGCGAGGAGATGAGTTATCATATAATAACTTCTTAATAAGACGAATAGCTTCCTTCGGATCAAAGTTGGTTTCAGCAATTCTCGGTGGAATTGGATTGATAAGAGCGAGCTCACCGGCAAACTCCTCAAAAAGGAAATTAATCTTGGGGAAAGTTATCACGGTATCTTTATTAAGCAATGATTCTATTAAATTAGATTCTGCATTAAAGTGATCATTTTCATTTCCTGGTGGAATTGAATCAAGATCTTCTAACACCTCATTATAAAGCGTATTAATCTCACTAGAAAAGATTTCTTCATCAAATTCGAGAAGGGGGTTCGAGTAAATTTTAAAACTTTCTACCGGAACATCTTCCTCAGAAGATGACTCGTCATCACTAGAGGTATAATCAGCATTAGAATCGAACAGAGGATTAGAGAAAATCTCAGAATCATTGTTAAAATCAGGAGAATTATCACAAAAAGGCAAATCACACTCGCTTACGTAATCGGATAAATCCTAGGATTCACTTGGGGTTAGATTAAGGTTCTCAACACTGGACTCGATTTCTTCATTCGAGTCCATTTCTGGAATAATGTCAAGACGCTCATCCTCCATTACGAGAGAGTCCATAATTGGTAAGTCGGGTGTGATTGAATCTGATGGAGGAGTTTCATCAATACTTTCTCTGTAGAAATCTTCATCGTCGTTAGAATAGTAAACGGGAGGCTTCCAATATTAAGAACTATCCTGCTCTTCCTGCTTTACTTGATTCGAAGTATTACCAAGAGTTGGTAAATCTTTAGAGAATTGAAGCATCAATTCTTGCATACTTTCTGTATCAATCTGCTTTTCTTCTAAAGTTTGCATAACTGTAAGAATACTCTTCTCAGATAGCAATACTGCAATACTCTTTTCTTCAGGAGGTTGAGTATTATTTTTCAAACAGGTTCGTATAGCTTTTATTAGTTTCTCTTTAGCAAGCAACATTTCCGTACTCATTTCCTGACGAGGTTGATGAATGACGGGATACTGCGGGGGTTGGAATTGGTCAAAACAGGAAGAATTAGAATTATAGCTAAAATTGGGCTCATAGAAATTTTGAGTCATCAGTTGACACACAAAAGTCGCATGAGGACCCCCGCAGTCTTCACAACAAAGATATTGCTGTGGAAAACTTGGTGAAGTTTGTGGAAAATTATCAAGGTTTTGATTGAAACACGGGTCCTGATTGTAAACAACCGGAACTTGTGATGGACAATCGTAACCATAATGAGCGTCGTTCCCACATAACTTACAAGTAGAACATGGACATCCATATTCATCACTCAGACTTCCGCAGAAGAAACAAATGAATTGGTCGGATGATTCCATGAGAATTAAACCATTGGGAGATAAAGAAGAATATTTTTGAGAAATTTCTTATTATTATTTTTATTTATTAAAAACAAACACAATATTTTTGGTAACCGGAAGTCAAATTGCACATGGTAGCTCTCTAGAAAAGTGCACAAAGAAGCGGAGGAGCGGGTAAGCGCGAAGCATTTTAAAAACCTTTTACTTTCGGGTCGAAGTTCGTTGGATTAACCCTCCTGTTAGTCGAAAGTCTTGGATCTGTTTAGCCTTTTGTAAGACAATAGCTAACTTGAATAAATCCAAATCAACAATATGAGAGACAATGACTATGAATACTATGTACTAATGCGGAATCTTAACACAAGTACTAAGAAGAACACAATGTAAAACTTTGCTATTTTCTATTGATTTCTATTAGGGTTCTCTCTCAAACACTATGCCGTAGGGTTCCTTTTATACACCAAGGAAACCCTAATGGGCTTTACAAACGCGTAAAAGGATAATGCATATCCTTTTCTAAGATATCTCTAAGATAACTATTATAACTATTCTGTTACATAAACAGACTTAACTAGACAAGGCCAGTACTAACTATAGTACTGCCAGACTTAACTTAGTACTGGCAGACTTAACTATGTCTACCAGACTTAACTCTATAACTACCAGACTTAAAGTCTATTTACAATAATTCCTAACAGTACCTAAAGTTAGGAATGAAAGTGTGATTAAGAAAGTTAGTTTTGCCATAGATAATGTATCTAGGATAACTAATGTCTTAAAACTCACAAACACTTTAGGATCTAATTTGTCATGTATTCCATCGTCCTTTAATTCTCTTGCAGATTGTACAACTCATCCTATTCATTGTTGACTCGGGATGCACAAAGCACATGACGGGCAATCTATCACTGCTGTGCAATTTTGTTGAAAAATATTTGGGTACCGTTCGTTTTGGCAATGATCAATTTGCTCCAATTCTTGGTTATGGAGATTTGGTTCAAGGAAATATCATGATCAACAGGGTTTACTACGTCGAAGGTCTCAATCACAATCTTTTCTCGGTTGGTCAATTCTGTGATGCGGATTTGGAGGTTGCATTTCGGAAATCTACGTGTTTCATTAGAGATCTTCAGGGAAACGACTTACTAACCGGTAATCGTAGAACTGATCTCTATACAATTTCTCTTCAAGAAACAACTTCATCAACTCCAATCTGTCTCATGGCTAAAGCATCACCAACTCAAGCATGGTTATGGCATCGAAGACTTTCTCATCTCAACTTCGACTACATCAACTTGCTTTCAAAGAAAGATGTTGTGATTGGTTTACCAAAACTGAAGTATGTCAAGGATCAACTATGTTCCTCTTGTGAAGTGAGTAAAGCAAAACGAAGTTCATTCAAGTCAAAGACTGTTCCAAGTTCAAAAGGATGGTTAAATTTGCTTCATATGGACTTATGTGGTCCAATGCGGGTTGCAAGCATAAATGGGAAGAAATATATTCTGGTAATTGTCGATGACTACTCCAGATATACTTGGACACTCTTTCTACGTTCCAAGGATGAAACACCAGAAGTTTTAAAAGACTTTCTCACGATGATCCAAAGAAATCTTCAAGCCCCTGTAATTTAGATTTTCTTGTAAACCCCCGTATTTAAGGTCACTACTATTTCTAATCTCATAATTTATTTATAAATTTTATTGAGTTAACTTTTATTTAACATTTAACATTTAATGAAATGTCGTTTAATTAATTGCGAGCGTATGGCTTAAAAAACAATTATCCGTCTTGAACCGTACGTAAATTAAACTTTTCAGAAAAGTATTCCGTTTAATGTAAAATTATTTTTATCATATTCGTTTTTACCTCGTGGTTTCGTCTTAACTCTCGTTTTATTTTACGTTGATACCCGTTAGCCTCAAAACTACCTACCTATCTTAAAATTTATACCCTAAACATCAAAGTTTATAAAAGTTAAACTCAAAATTTCTTGCCTACACCTCAAGGGTGGCGTGGCACTATGAGGATGAAAGTCAAGACACTTGTCTTGATTTTCATTCTACCCTTGCATGTATGTTTCTTACAAAACCACTTCACACTCCACTTATCCCATAGTTTCCCAAAATTCACACACACCTCCTTTCCTCCCTTGTTCTTGCCGTCCCACACCAAGACCAAAACAACCAATTCATACCAAAATTCCTACTACAATCTCTTGTTATATTTACACCATTTGATTCCTCACATTCAAAGCTTCATTTACATACCATAAAACCTATCATTTATAGACTTTGGAGCTGATTTAATGAAGAAAATATGAAGATGGTCCAAAGCATTTAAAGAAATGATGTCCTAGTAAAAGCTTGGTGGCTAGGAAAATTAGTTTGTTAATCACTATTTTGGGTACATTATATTTGAGCCATCTTTCTACCTCTTCCTATAGTTTCTTATGAGACTATTCAATATTATTACTTCTATAAAAATATAATAGTTGATGATATGAGGATATGTAAGGATATGTGTTGTGGCTTAGCATAAGTGTTGATTGTGTTTTAAATAAGTTAAGAAATAGGTTTGTTGGATTTAGAGAGCTGTTTTTGGACAGTAGCAAATCGTGTTGCTTTCTCAAAATGTTTGCTTAGGGTCTGTAAACAAAAGTTATGGATTGGATACATTATATGTTCTTGGCATATGTGATAGTTGATGGTCATCCAATTATTATTATTGAGTGAGATATGTCAAAATACTAAAATGGTCCAAGTTCTTGACTTTGTTTAGAAAACGTATTAAACACCAGGTAAAATGATTAATGTTTTGGGTTTTAAAGCATGGTCAATACTAGACATCATAGGGGACGCTACATCACATGGCCCCACATACCTTTCTATCCTAGATTAGGAGTTATGATTAAAATGGCAAAAGTAAGAAATTCAGTCAACTTTCTGTTTTGACTTAGGGTTAGTAAAAATCTATTTCCCATGGATTGGTAAATGATATAAGTGATTGGCTTAATGTTTTGAAAACTAGACTTCAAGGGCTTTCCAGGGGTGAAAACCTTGAGGTTATACCATTTATAGGTTGGTAGATACAGGCCCCTAAACATGAGCTAATTCCAGAATTGCGACTTTTACGTCTTGACTAAAAATGGCAAATGTATAGATAATCATACCTAAAATTGGAATTAGACGGCGAAATTTGGTAGATGTTTAATTACATATAAGAACAGGTCATATGTCAATTTGGGAGTCAAAATACTTTAGTTAAGTCAAGAAGACATGTTGCGCATATCTTTGGAACATATCCTATATTCGTCAAACTTTTCTTACGTATTATTTTACTTGTATATTATACTAAGACGCGTCACGTATTTTAGGTGGTGCGTAAGGGATTTTATCTTGTTCAAGACTTATTATACTTCTGATCTCTTTGATATCTCGGTGAGTTCATAGCCTCGCCTTTCTACTTATAAATGTTTTCATAAACCCCGCGAGGGAGATACATGCTAGTTTTATAAATTGAACACAAGTGATTTACGGTATGTTTGACCCGAAAGAAAAAAGAATTGTAACTAATTGCAATTAAAGTACCTATTGCAGAAAGGCCCCTTATTTCAAGCACTGTTAATTGCCTAAATGATGGGTGAGCGCTATACATTAAATAGATCCTATTGGGCCGTGACTGGCCTTTGTCTGGGGTTGTGACATCCATGGCGCGATCAAACCCCTACAGGACATTTGTATTGAAGAATCCTTAGGATAATTGCAATATTACCTAGTAGTTGGGGCATGTGATTTACACATTTATAATATGTGTTGGTTAAGGCTTCGGTGCATGAGCTTAATGGCATTAGTGATTTAACTTGTTATCCATAAGTTTTCGATGATTAACAAATACTTTGTCACTTTTCATTTACAAAAACTCTATGATTCACATCAAAAACGTTTACGTTGACTTTTTAAGCATGTTTTATCTCAGGAAATCAAGGTGATGGCTTGGTGTGGCGAATGAGTTTAGCGTGAAAATGTTTGCTTAAACTTGTTTTGGTTCCATTCATCAAAAACACTTGGTGTTATGTTTTTAAAACTTTTGTATGATGTTGTATGGTGACGATCTTGTGGACATGTTTTCAACTCTGATCTTTCATGAATGGGACAATGTTATGTTTTAAACGTCTCTTTTGAGTCGTTCTTTATATTCTTATGTTGTTGTGCTATGGACTAACAACCCAAACAGTTGGTTCCCCGCTGGCGAATGTAAAATTGGGTGTTAAAAGATTGGTATCAAGAGCTTTAAGGTTATAGAGAACTAGGTCGCTTTTCAAAAAACCTAAACTATAACTTTTTCTCCGCACGCTAAGACTCCTCGAGGGCCCCTCTTCCAAGTCAAGCCTTAATGATTCTATTTAAGTACTTATGCACATTTCGGAGCAATTGCTATTAAAATATTTATATGATAAATATTATGATATGTTAAGATATATATCGATTATCATGCTTATTCGAAAAGCATCGGAAAACTATTTGCTTTAATTACATAAAAATGTAATTCATATACATAACAAATATTATCATTCATATTTGGTTTATTATCGATCATCACGTTCATTCATGGAGCATCGTCATGCATTTGCATATTTGCATAAGTTATTATTCATATAATATTTTTATATAGTGACCTTACGGAAATATTTTGCGTGATTTACAGATTATCATGGCAAATCTACCTCCTAACCACGTTGCGAATCTTCCCGAAGACAATCCGGAAGAGCAACCTGAGCTCGCGCCCGAGCCCGACCATTTAAATATGTTTGCACCTCACCAAATTCCTCAACCAGATGGTAACATGAACGGATGGATACTCGAAGATGATGAAGAAGAAGAAGAAGAGGAAGAAGATCCAGAGATGGAGGAAGAAATGGAGGAAGAAAATAATGATGATGATGATGCTGAGGTCATCAACCCTTATGAGGAGGCTGATCCCCTCAACCTACCACCACCAGATTCAGACACCGAGTCCGAGGATACGGCAGTTGCTCCTACTCCTGATGATCATGAGCAGGAGGATGATGCTGCTACTGTTGGTACCATCACTAGGGTACCATACTCTGTGCGCCCATTCTCGGGTACCGTCTATGTGGGTACTGGACCTTCTCGACAGGTTTTTGCTCCTGGCCCTACAGCAAGAGATGTCAACACTCTACATCGCCAAGTCAAGGGCCTTAGTCAACAGATGTTTGACCGGGCTAACACTGAATACTCGAACCTGAAAAGGCTCAGTGTGATGGACAAGTATTTGGCAGAATTCGACAGTGAAGTTAATAAGGTTCAAACCAAGGGTCAACCAAGCACCCGGAAGAATGTGTGCACATTGGAAGATCAAGTTCGAGAGTTAGTGAAGGGAGACCGAGAAGAAAATAAGAAATTGAAGATGATGTTAGAGTCTACTCAGAGGGATTTTGATCGCTTGTCATGGCACCACCATAATCTGAGACAGTGGTCCTTTGAGGTGCAGTGGCACCTACACCCGTTTAGACATTACCGTGAAAGACCATATGTGGCACCTACTACTCCAGTGACTCCTGTTGATCGTACTGACTCTGATGATCCTTCTCCCCGTCCTACTCGTCGTCCTCGACATGATGATCCCTATGTCATGGTTAGAGATGCTGCCACTAGAGATGAGGAAGATGATGCTGCTGCTACAAGTGACCCACAGCCGTCACATCCACCTGATTCCCTAATTACATCTGTAGTGTAGGATTCATTGAAGTCTCTTTATTTTGCTATCACTAAACCGGGCATGTCGGTTTATAGACTTGGTACTTATGATTGTAATGACTTTGGTCATATTTTGGTAAAACCATGCAACCTTGTACTATCTTTTGTGATGGACGAAGAATTACTATCTTTGATTATCTATATGATGTGTTGTGAGGGAAGGTTGGGCTTGATTGATATACATGTGGTGATATTCTGTTTGCTCTGAATTGATTCGTATACATGTTATAGTTATATCCATTGTTGAATACTCATTGATTTTCTTTCATGATATGACAGAATCATGCCGCCAAGAATGATGACCCAAGCCGCCATTGAGAAGCTTGTTTCTGATAGGGTTGCTGCATGCGCTTGCTCAGATCGCGCTAACAGAAGAGAAAACACTAAAGGAGCCGGGAACCCGGCGGTAAATATCGGGAAAATGCCAAGGTCAAGGTGGGCACCACCTGCTCGTGAATGTACATACTCAAGTTTCATAAAATGTAACCCCACTAGTTTCCACGGCAACGAAGGTGCTGTTGAGTTAAGCCGTTGGTTTCGAGAAAACAGAAAGTGTTTTTCAAGCATCAGATGAATGTGCAGTAAAGAAACAAGGTAAAGTTGTGCCGCAAGCTTACACTTCAGGGTCGAGCCCTGACATGGTGGAACTCTCAAGTCGCCACTTTGGGGCTTGAGGTGGTTAATGCAAAGTCTTGGAATGATATGAAAATAATGATGAGAGAGGAATTTTGTCCGCCAGAAGAGATACAAAGAATGGAGGTTGAACTGTGGAACTTGAGGGTGAAAGATTCCAATATTGCTGCTTACACCCAAAGGTTCAATGAATTGGTCCTGCTATGCCCGGAAATGGTTCCGAGCGAAAAGAAGAAAGTGGAGGCATACGTACGTGGCTTGCCTGAAAACATTAAAGGAGAAACAACTTCTTCTAGACCTGTTGTTCTTAATGAAGCTGTCCGAATGGCTCATACCTTAATGGAGCAGAAGTTACAAGCCAAGGCTGAAAGAATTGCTGAGAGCAACAAGAGAAAATGGGAGAACAACAACAACAACAACAACAACAACAACAACAACAACAACCGGGGAAATTACCGAAACAACAACCGCCATAACCAGAACAACAATCAAAGACATGGAAATGCTAGGGCTCTGACCACTAATCAAAATGCGGGAACAAACCAAACTGGGGTTGCTTCCAAATGTAACCGTTGTGGGATATGTCATTTTGGTCAATGCCCACCAAAGTGCTACAAATGTGGAAAAATGGGACACAAGGAAAAAGATTGCAGAAGCAGGAATGTGGCTTCTGGTTCTAATGCTCGATCAACTGTAGTTTGTTACGAATGTGGTGAAAGAGGCCACAAGAGCAATGCATGCCCAAAGAGAGCTGATCGACAAGGTGGAGATGTGCGAGGTCAAGCGTATGTCGTTCGTGATGCCGAACACAACCAGGGCCCGAATGTCGTGACTGGTACGTTCTTATTGAATAATCGTTATGTTACAATACTGTTCGATTCGGGAGCGGATAAAAGTTTTGTGGATGTTAGACTTAGCCATTTACTAGATATTAAACCAGCCAAATTAAATACTAGTTACGAAGTCGAACTAGCCGACGGGAAAGTGGTATGCACCAACACTGTTCTGAAGGGTTGTACTCTGAATTTACTTAACCACCTATTTGACATTGATCTCATGCCAATAGAGTTGGGTACATTCGATGTGATAATTGGAATGGATTGGTTGGTAGAACGCGATGCCGTCATCGTGTGTGGTAAGAAGGAAGTACATGTGCCTTACAAGAACAAGAACAAGTAGTTGTTAAGGGTGATAAGTGGATGTCGTCACATTGAAGGTTAATATCATCCTGCAATCAAAAGCCAGAAAAATATATAGAGAGAGGATCCCAGTTGTTCTTAGCCCAAGTGACGGAGAAAGAACCGTCCAAAGAAAAACAGTTGCAAGATGTGCAGTGATTTAGTCGCAACTTTTCCTTGAGGGTTTCCAGATGACCTTGCCAGGACTCCCACCATCTCGACAAGTCGAGTTTAGAATTGAGCTTGTGCCCGGTGCTGCACCTGTCGCGCGTGCACCATACCGTTTGGACCGACTGATTGAAAGAATTATCGGAAACAATGAAGGAACATGAGAAAGGGTATTATTTTCGCCCGAAGCTCTTCACCTTGGGGACTCCAGTATGTTTCGTTAAGAAGAAGGACGGATCATTCCGTATGTGCATCAAAAAGATTATCGCGAGTTAAAATAAGTTGACAGGTCAAGAGAACGTATCCACTTCCGAGGATTGACGACCTGTTTGATCAACTTCAAGGTTCCAGCGTATACTCAAAGATCGATCTGCGGTCTGGTTATCACAAACTCCAAATTAGAAAAGAAGATATCCCATTATAGCTTTTCGACTAGGTAACGGTTCACCTATTAATTTCAAGTAATGCCGTTTGGTCTAATCCAACGCCCCTCGGTATTCCATGGACCTAATGAATCGAGTTGTGCAGAGCCATAAGCCTCGATAAATTTGTGATCGTATTCATAGATGACCATACTTATCAACTCCAAAGAATAAAGAAGAGCAACGAAGAACATGTTGAAGAACATTTTAGAGCTACTCAAGAAAAGCAATTGTACGCCAAATTCTCGAAGTCGCGATTCGGCATTGAGTCGGTACAATTTCTTCGTCACGTAATCAACAATAAAGGTGTTCACGTGGATCCTGCGAAGGTTGAGGCTATCCGAAATTGGTCTGCACCGACAACACCTACAGAAGTAAGACAATTTTTGGGTTTAGCCGGATATTACCAAGAGAATCATCGAGGTTATTCGGTAATTTCCAAGCCGCTAACTAAATTGAACCAGAAGAAACAAAAAGTACGTATGGGGTACGGAAGAAGAGAGGTGTACCAGACTTGAAGCATAAATTTAATGCTCCGCCTCCTATCCTAAGCTTTCCAGGAGGGAACTGAGAACAACGTTGTATACTGCGATGACGTCCGCTCAAGGTATGGAGCGTCTGATGCAGAGGAAAAAGGTGATAGCATAAGCCTCTCGATAAAAAACAACTGAAGAAAACGATGAAAAACACACGACCCATGATTTAGAACTGGATGCGGTAGTTTATTGCACTTAGGACTCTTGGAGGCATTATTTGTACGTACTAAGTGTACTGTTATACTCAGATCATAAGAGTCTACAGTACCTTCAGGTCACAAAAAGAACTTAACAGAGACAAGGGCGATGGATTGAACTTTTAAGTGACTATGATTGCGAAATCCGTTACCATCCGGTAAGCAATGTAGTAGGCCCGAACGCCCTGAGTCCGAAAGGACAAAGAACCAATAAGGGTTAGATCCTTGGTAATGACGGTACACACCAATTTACCTGAGAGAATACTCAATGCCCAGACTAATGCAATGAAAGAGGAAAACGTGAAAGCTGAAAATCTTGGAAGGCTGATCAAGCCGATATTTGAGGCCCGTTCCGATGGAATCCAATGCTTCGAAGGGCGAATTTGGTTACCGTTGTGTGGAGGACTACGGGATTTGATCATGCATGAATCACACAAGTCTAAATATTCCATTCACCCAGGGTCCGACAAGATGTATCAAGACTTAAAGAAGCTCTATTGGTGGCCGAACATGAAAGCTGAGATCGCCACCTATGTCAGTAAATGTCTGACCTGTGCCAAGGTTAAGGCTGAGCACCAAAAGCCATCCGGTCTACTTCAACAACCTGAAATCCCAGAGTGGAAGTGGGAGAAAATCACCATGATTTCGTCTCAGGACTTCCAAAACGCCAAGTGGTTATGACTCCATTTGGGTTATTGTTGACCGATTAACCAAATCTGCTCATTTCTTGCCGATAAAGAAGACTGACAGCATAGAGAAACTCGCCCAATTATACTTAAAGGAAATTGTATGTAAGCATGGCGTGCCTACATCAATTATCTCTGATAGAGACAGTTTGTTTACATCAAGATTTTGGAAATCACTGCAAGAAGCGATGGGAACCCAACTGGATATGAGCACTGCTTACCACCCAGAGACAGATGGTCAAAGCGAGAGAACTATTCAGACGCTGGAGGACATGTTGCGAGCATGCGTAATTGATTTTGGTAGTAGTTGGGATCGACACTTACCATTGGTCGAATTCTCTTACAATAACAGTTATCATGCGAGCATTAAGGCTGCGCCGTTTGAAGCTTTATATGGGCGAAAGTGTAGATCGCCGGTTTGCTGGAGTGAGGTTGGAGAGAGCCAACTCACTGGCCCAGAATTGGTCCGAGAGACAACAGAAATGATTGTTCAAATCAAGAATCGGTTGATAACTGCCAGAAGCCGTCAGAAGAGTTATGCTGATGTAAGAAGAAAGCCGATGGAGTTTAATGTGGGTGATATGGTTATGCTCAAAGTTTCGCCTTGGAAGGGCGTAATTCGCTTTGGTAAACGGGGAAAGTTGAGTCCACGTTATGTGGGACCGTTCAAGATTATTGAAAGAATTGGTCCTGTGGCGTATCGATTAGAGTTACCGGAAAAACTTCGTGGTATTCATAATACGTTTCATGTTTCAAATCTCAAGAAGTGCCTTGCGGATGAGAACTTGGTGATTCCACTTGAAGAAATCCAACTGGATGATAAATTGCACTTCATCGAAGAGCCCGTGGAAATTATGGACCGTGAAGTAAAACAGTTGAAGCAGAGCAGAATTCCTATTGTTAAGGTTCTTAGAGGGGGGGGAGGGGGGGGGAACTCACAGGAGATGTCCAGAATTTACATGAACAGAGAAGACTTTCATGATGAGGTATCCGCATCTATTTCAGAGCAGGGAAAGTCGAGGACGTGGCCATAATCGAGCGCCGGAGAGATACGTCGCATCCCGTAAGGAGGGGAGAGAATGTAAACCCCCGTATATTAAGGTACCTTACTAGTTCTAATCTCATAATTATTTATAAATTTATTGATTACCTTATTTACATTTAGACATTTTATTGAAATCGTCGTTTTAATTAATTGCGAGCTATGCTTAAAACAATTATCCGTCTTGAACCGTACGTAAATTAAACTTTTCAGAAAAGTATTCCGTTTAATGTAAAATTATTTTTATCATATTCGTTTTTACCTCGTGGTTTCGTCTTAACTCTCGTTTTATTTTACGTTGATACCCGTTAGCCTCAAAACTACCTACCTATCTTAAAATTTAACCCTAAACATCAAGTTTATAAAAGTTAAACTCAAAATTTTTATTGTTAGGTGTTACTTTCCTACCCACAAGGGTGGCGTTCATGATAATGAAAGTCAAGACACTTGTCTTGATTTTCATTCTACCCTTGCATGTATGTTTCTTACAAAACCACTTCACACTCCACTTCTCCCATAGTTTCCCAAAATTCACACACACCTCCTTTGCTTCCCTTGTTCTTGCCGTCCCATACCAAGAGCAAACAACCATTTCATACAAAAATTCCTACTACAATCTCTTGTTATATTTACACCATTTGATTCCTCACATTCAAAGCTCCATTTTCATACCATAAAACCTATCATTTGTAGGCTTTGGAGCTGAGTTAGAAGAATAATATGAAGATGGTCATGCATGTTAAAGAAATGATGTCCTAGTGAAGCTTGGTGGCTAAGAAAATTAGTTGTTAATAACTATTTTGGGTGATCGATTATGTGAGCCATCTTTCTCTACCCTATCCCTATATTTTCTTATGAGACTATTTCATATATATTACATGCTATAAAAATATATATTGATGAGTATGGGATATGTTTAGGATATGTTTGTGGCTTTGCATAGGTGATTTGATTGTGGTTTTAAAAATGAGTTAGAAATGGGTTTGGTTGGATTTTATAGAGGGCTGTTTGGAACAGTACAAAACCGTGTTGCCTTTCTCAAAATGTTTTGGGCTTAGGGTCGTAACAAAAGTTATGGGTTGGATATATATAAGTCTTGGCATGATGTATAGATGGATGTCAAGCCAATAATTATTATTGAGTGAGACATGGTCAAAATAACTAAAACGGGTCAGAATGAGGGGGGCTGGACTTTGGATTTAGAAAATGTATAAACACCTAGGTTAATGAGTTAAATGTTTGGGTATTTTACAAGCATGTCAATACTAGACATCATAGGGACGCTATATCCACTTGGCCCCACAATCCAATGCTATCCTAGATTTAGGAGTTTGATTAAAATGGGCAAAAGAAGAAATTCAGGTCAACTTTCTATTTTGACTTAGAGTTAGTAAAAATCAATTTCCCATGGATTGGTAAATGATATGAGTGATGCTTAATGTTTTGAAACTAGACTTCAAGGGCTTCATGGGGTGAAACCATGAGGTTAATAACCATTTATAGGTGGTAGATACAGGCCCCCTAAAACATGAACTAATCAGAATTGGTGACTTTTACGTCTTGACTAAAAATGGCAAATGTGTAGATAATCATTACCTAAAAATGGAAAATTAGACGGCGAAATTTGGTAGATGTTAATTACATATAAGAACAGGTCATTATGTCAATATAGGAGACAAAATCCTTTATTAAGTTCAAGAAACAGTTGCGCAATCTTTGGAACATATCCTATAATCGTCAAACCTTTTTCCTACGTATTATTTCTACTTGTATATTATACTAAAACGCGTCCACGTTATTTTAGGTGGTGCATAAAGGGGGATTTAATCTTTTCAAGACTAATATACATTCTGATCTCTTTGATATCTCGTGAGTTCATACTCAGCCATTCTATTTATAAATGTTTTCATAAACCCCGCGAGGGAGATACAATGCTAAGTTTATAAATTGAACACAAGTATATTATTATGGTTGCTGGATTCCCGATTGTGAACTCTAATATTGCATAAGTACCTATTGCAGAAAGGCCCCTAATATTCATGCACTATTAATTGCCTATGATGGGTGAGCCGATAGTACCACTAAATAGATTCTATGGGCCGTGAACTTACTTTCTAATCGCCTTTGTCTGGGGTTTGACATCCATGGCGCGATCACCCCTAAAAGGACATTTTGTATTTGATAATTTCCTTATAATATTGCAATATTACCTAGTTTGTGGGGGGGCATGTGAATACACATTTATAATGTGTTGGTATAAGCTTCGTGGCATAGCTTAAAGCATAGTGTAAACTATGTTTCAACCACAAGTTTTCGATGATTAAAAATACTTTGTGTTCACTTTTCATTCAAAAACTCATGTATTCACTCAACAATTTTGTTGACTTTTTAGTATGTTTTAATCTCAGGAAAACAAGGTTGATGGCTTGGTGAGGTCGAATGAGTTTTAGCGGAAATGTTTCTCAAACTTGTTTTGGTTCCATTCATAACAAAAAACACTTGGTGTTAATTTTTAAAAACTTTTGTATGATGTTGTTATTGTGACGATCTTGTACATTTTTTCTACTCTGATCTTTATGAATGGAACAATGTTAATATTTTAAAACGTCTCTTTTGAGTCGTTCTTTATATTCTTATGTGATTGTGCTATGACTTAACACCCAAATTGTTGGTTCCGACTGCGATGGAAATTTGGGGTGTTTAAATTTCCTGTTCGCACTGACAGAGGCACTGAGTTCTTAAACAAGACACTTAATGCATTCTTTAAAGAAGAAGGAATTGAGCATCAAACTTCTACACCTCGAACACCTAAACAGAACGGTGTTGTCAAAAGACGAAACCGCACTCTCGTTGAGGCTGCTCGAACGATGCTTTTAGCTTCTAAACTTCCTTTATTCTTTTGGGCTGAAGCAATTACAACCGCATGCTATACTCAAAATAGATCAATCATCATCCCAACTTATGAGAAAATGGCATATCACATCATTAATGACAGAAAACCCTTAATTAAACACCTTCACATCTTTGGTTGCACTTTGGTATGTGCTTAAATACACATACCTTTTACCTTTAAAAACAAGCTAAAATAACCAAAAACGGACTTAAAATGCCAAATAAACTAAGAGCAACCATAGATACTCTTGTGTTTTACAATACTAAGGCATTGTTCGAAGTAAGCTTCAATTAGCAGATACTTCAGGGATTTCTGTTGCAAATACAAGATTTTGAAGGGATGGGTTAATGGGGTATCCAGCGATGAGCTTTTACATTTTGGAAAATTCATTTTACACCCCAATGGAGATTTTTAGTCCATCATATTTTACATTGTATGAGTCCTAAAAGTGGTGGATGGGATCAATTTGGTAGCAATCTTGCGACTGCTTTGATTTGCCTTTCTACTGGCATGATTTATGAATTTCAAATTAATCTTTGTGGCTATGGTGGCAAACTTAAAAAGTAAACTAAGTTTTTGATGTACCTTGATTTCTACAAATGATTTTGGAAATACAAACTGAGAATAAACATCCTTATTTGGCTATTGTATTGACCAAAAAGATTTTTAGGAACATGAAAAGGGGTTTTAGAGGGGTACCTAGACCTTTGTTGCCTGCAATGTTGCCGTTGTGCTGGGATTCAAAGGCTGACAAGACAGATCAAGCAGTGCGATTAAACCATCATTGTCTGCCACCAATGATCATCTTTATCTCACCACCTGTGCTATCTGTCACAATGGTCTGAAACCTTACATCCTGTAGCTGGAACAATAACTCACCCTAGAATCAATTCACATGAAACTCTGATTGTAAACATTGTGAACACCTTTGAGCAACCTGCACCTAGACAGGAAATAAGTCCCTCACTCATAAGATTCTACTTACCCTCATGTGGCAGAAGACAGATCTATGACAGTGGATGACCTGCTTCAATTGGTTCCCAAGTTGATCACAAAGATTGATAGTTTGGAGACAGAACTAAAGCAAACTAAGTTAACCATGGGAAAAGCACTAGTGAAATTGGTGAAAAAGGTCAAGAAGATGGAAGATGTCCTCAAAAGGAGACATGTGGTTCTACCTAATTCAGAGGATGAGGATGCTGAAATTTCTTCCAAACAGGGGAGGAATTTACAAGAGGAAGGTTTGGATGATAATGGTTAGGAATATGTGACTGGATAAAATCAGAGTGTTTAAGACTCCTACATAATGCAAACTTCAGGGGAGGTAGATTATCAGCCCTACAACCTTAGAGCAGCTAAACTCTGTCAAAGGTTGCCTTCGTAGAGGTCTAAAATCAGTTGGATAAGGGTAATTGTTTAAGAGGAGATAGAAGGTCCTAAGGGAAAAGACATTTGTACTGGCTTTAAATACATAGTACGCTTTGAAGTATTAGTACTGCTTTGAAGAAGTTACTTATGGTGGCTTAGGAGTTAGTACTGGGTGTGGACTAGTTTGTTCTGCTGGAGGCAAGGGGAAGGGAATGCTCCAATGGAGACTCAAGCTCCTAAGATCTAACGAACAAATTAACAAGAAGGAAGCTTAGTCTTGCAGAAGCCATATGATTGTAAAATCTAAAGGGATGAAGAAACTGCCAAACAAGTTCGTTTTGATGCACTCTTTCTAAAGAAGGAGGGAAGAAGAAGAATTAACTGAGCAACAAAAGCAAAGAAAAGCTCAAGTTCAATTTGAAGCTCAACACTACACTGAAGAAGATTGGGATGCCATTAGAGCTAAGCTTGAAGCTAATGCAGAATTGACAAAGAATGTGCTAGGGAAAGAGTTGCCAGAAGAAGACTTTGCAAAGAAGATGGTAGATGTTAGCAATTAGAGAAGAAGTTCTTTGCAGAAGAAAGAGCTAAAGCAAGAAGAAGTAAGCCTATGACCCAATCACTGCTGAGGAACTACATGATGAATTATTTGAAGAATCAGGGGACATGGAAGCTTACACAGTTAAAGAAGTTGAGTTTTGAAGAAGTGAAAGAAGAGTTTGATAAGTTGGTCAAGCAGGTTGAATCTTTTGTTCCTATAAATATTGAAGCTACAAAGGCACAGTTGAAAAGATATGGAGAAGAGCTTCAGACAGAAATTTCAAAGAAACAAAGGATTGATGTTTCAGATACAGAAGAAAAAGTTGGTAAAGTGAAAGAAGAAGAGCCAGTAAAAAGAGTAGGAAAAAGAAAGAAGCAAAAGGCTAGGAAAGGTATAAGTATTGACAAGAGTCCACAAGGAGATTCAGAGACTGATAAAGAGGAATCAGTAGAAGCTATGAATTCTACTTCCTATGGTTCAAAATCTTAATATGTGGCAAATGGAAGATATTTCAAACAAGTCCTCCTGAAAGAAGCATTTATCAGATAATAAGAGCAAATAGAGCTGATACAGTTTATATGAGCTTTGGAGCTATGCTTAAAGACTTCACAAGAGAGGATCTTATTGAGCTGTACAGGTTGGTTATGCAGAAATATGGAACAAATAGGCCTGAAGATGCTTATGACAGAGTACTATGGAGTGATCTCAGGACTATGTTTGATCCACCTCTCAATGAAGATGCTATTTGGAGCTTACCACTACAGCAAAAGATGATTAGTTGGAGATATTATGACAAGTGTGCAGTACATTGTCTAACCTTGGAGGCATGCAATATTTATATGTTAGCAGATAGGAAGTATCCTCTGTCAAAAGATGCCTGCCAAGTGATGCTAAAAATGAAGCTTCTGGATGGAAAAATGAATGAAGTTTGTTATAAACTTTTGAAGATGATTGAGAAGCAAGCTGGTGTTAAAAAGTGATGAAGTTATCAGTAGCTGTGGACATATGTTGGAAACTGTGGACTATAATGGAAGAGAGAAGGGTTTGAGTGTTGGCTAACCACCACACAACAAATGGTCATCAGTTCACCATGTCTTAGGTTTAAGGATCTGGGCTAGGTCAAGCAATCGGCTTTGGTAAGAATTATCTAAATCCGTTGATGGTTGACAGTTTACCAAAAACTATATGGTAATTAACTCACCATGTTTTTAAAACAAAGAGTTAGCTACTCCAGAGCAAACGGCTACTGGTAAAGAGTAATCAAATCCGTTGATAGCTGATGATTTGCTAAAAATCATATGGTAATTCAACTCACCATGTTTCATGTACTAAGAGTTGAAATGGTTATCAATGTACCATGGTTTATAAACCAAACATTGGCTACTCCAGGGTTAATGGCTAACTGGTAAAGAGACATCAAATCCATTAAAAATTTTCATGATTCACCTCTCTCAGGAGTTAAACACACTGGAAGTGATAGAATAGACTGAACTTTATGAATTTGATGTACATATAGTCAATGTTGTTGTTTCTTGTTGCTGAAGAGAAAGTGTATGTAGCTGTGAAGTGTTGATCATGATATTTACAAGATTAGATGCTGCGAAATATCAAGAAGTGATGCTTTAAAGAGTTGCTGATAGAAGTCAAGAAAGTGGTCATACAAGACAGTCATCATGTTGCAATTCAAGAATAATTCCAAAGATAATGCTCACAACATCCTCAGGAAGATCATAATGAAGGTATTAAAAGAAACTTGAAAAGATCACAGTGAAGATCAAGTTTAGGGGAGGTTAGTTAGAATTATTGTAAACAGTACCTTAAGTTAGTAGTTAATAGGTAAGTCTGTAGACATAGTGTAGCTAGAGAGACCTTAGGATTACATATGGAGTTTATCTTTTAATTTTCATTTCGTACTTGTTTTATGGATTCTTCTTGAATGCTGTTTGATTTCTTAGGTTTGTGAGGCATGTTAAGTCTTTGTATTAATGAGACCCTTTTTCATTAATGCAAGATTCTTTTGTGTTAAGGTATTGTCATGACACTTTGTGTCCATTTATGTTTATTCATATAGTTTTCTCTATTGTTGACACCATTGTGTTGTGATGATACCCATGAAGTTACGCCTCGTGTTTCTGCCATGGCGGGGTGTGACAGGAGTTGTAAAACTTTTATGGTTTATAACAACCACATCAAGTTTCTGGTGCTGCTGCACGGGGAATAGTTAGGTTTCGAATTTTATCTAGCTTAGGTTTACTCGCTTAGTTCCTATCAAGTGGGATTTTAATTTATGTCTATTTTCTTCCTTTAAGTCAATCTTTTCTTCGTTCCCTTTGTTCGTAAAAACCCTCTTGTTTATATTGTAAATAAAGTTGTCATTTAAAATGAATAGGTATAGTTATTCTAGTGTATATAGATTAAAATGTTTGGTTGAAACCTTCCCAAGTGATATTTTGATGTTCCAACATGATAACATCAAATATTTAATACTTTTTGGTGACAAAATCCTTGCGTAAATGCTTATAATTATCACGTATTTACCTTAATAATAGTATTTAATTGTTTTTCGTATTAATTTCAGGAAATACAAGCATTTGTACGTGTTTGCATGCAAAATGTACAAAAGGTAGCAGTTTAAGAAGATTACGCTGTAACCTCCTCGTAAGGTTACGACGTAAAGATGTTGAGTCATACTTTACGGCATAAACCATACATGCCAACGCTTCTACTATGCTGAGTCGGCATTATGCCATAATTCCTGCATGAGATTACGGCGTAACATGACATTTATCAAAAGGAAAGCCTCGTCAGCATGATTACGGTGTAATCCCTTAACACGTTACGCCGTAACAAACTCGAAGTCTATAAAAGGAACGCATTTTAGCTCATTCTAGATATCTCCATTCCTACAGCCCATATAAGGGTTTGGAGAAAAACCACCTTCAGCAAACACTAGCGAGAAAGGGAAGGACAAAGGAGCCATGTAACGTATGACAAAACTAGTTTTAGGAATTGTAGCGTTTCATAATGTTTCCTACATTCTCCTAGATCTAAACATGGTTTAATTCTCCTTAATATCATTATTGTTCTATTTTCATTTGGTTTCTCCACTTCTCTTGTTGTTATTATCATAGCCTGTATTAAGCTTTTGTTACAAGATCTCCATTTTGGTTTTGAATTAAGGATGCGAGAACTCTGAGTGTAAAGATACCCTCTTCACTCGACTTTCCTCAATTCGCTAATTATAGTACCTATATACGTTGGTGGTTTGACCATAACTCTTAATCTTAAGACTGAAATTCAGCATTTTGTGCCATCAGCACCAGTTTGATTGCAATTTAATTCCGATCCCTTGCATAGGATCTAGCTATGGTATTAGGCGTGAGACAAATTTGATTCGCAATTGTCCTAACATCAAATCACGAGAGGAATTAATCACTGTGAACTGGGAATAGGTCAATTCCCCTCACGGGTCCATTCCACCTAGGGATCATAGGCTAAACAAGGATGTCCGTCTTAGTTTAGCGTTATCTCAGATTATCATAATAATAAATTGCACCAAGAGGGAAGTCGAGAATCATGTGAGGTAATTCAATAATGGTATACCCTCTATCCTAGTATTTTCTTCGTTACTGTCAAATTACAATTTACTAAATATCTTTCTCTCTTTCTTTTGGTCTTATTTCATTAATAAACTTCTCTTGGGACGACCTCGGATTTACCATCTCTACACTACTCACGACCGGGTTCTCTGCCCGTTAGTACATTTGTAAAGGTAAAGCGAGTTTTATAAATTTAAAACTTGAATAAAATATATTTTAAAATAAAATACGCATCAAGTTTTTGGCGCCGTTGTCGGGGAGTAGTTTTATTTGATGAGTTAAGACTTAATCACGCTTCTAATCATATTTTCTAAGCAAATGTCACAGGATACAGATAACAAGCTAAAGGACGCAGGAACCTTCATCTCCCGCAAGGAAACAACGTAGCCGTGAAGGAGTCGAACTTAACGACTCGTTAAACAAACAAAAGTGCTAACCGGGAGACAACCCGAGAGGTTTCGTTTTTAATTTCTGCAATAATAAAATATTGTCTTGGTAAAATAATGTTCATGTCATTTTCTTTGAAAAACAAAATTCGTCAAAACCATTTGATGTTGTAGCCAAGGTCGAGGGTTACGGCGTAATCACCCTTTTTCAAATAAATTAGTAAACGGTTTAAACAATGGTTACGGCGTAATCTATTTCGTACGTTGCGCCGTATAACTCCAGACTGAGATATAAAACAAAAGAGATACGGGTTAAAACAGTTTCTTTCATCTCTTATGCCTTACTAAATCTCAATTATACCAAATGTTTCTATTCACAATCTTCCACTTCGATCCGTCATGGCAGGTAATCATCTTTTTATCATATCTTATATTCAATAACTCAATGATATTTCCTTTATCATTCGATTCGAGGGGTTGATTATTGCATTGCTAATGCTTAGCGATTCCCTATTATGTATTAAATAATCATTCGAGTTTTTGGTATATCAAAGAATCAATAATAATATGGTTAAATTCGAATTTAGATTCAATTCCAAAAATAGGTATAATCGAATGATCTTATGGGGACTAAGCATGCACAGTGTTACGCCGTAATTGATTACGACATGTTGACATCGATTACGGCGTAAAAAATTGTAACGTTACGCCATAAACTATTTCTGGGGAAAACGTTGATGTCGATTTAATTGTTAACCCGTTTTTAATTAGAGGATTTTGTGGTTATGGATTTTGAATAAATTATGTTTGGCTTAATTTACGCCGTAATTCAAGAAATAGTTGCGGCGTAAGAATTTTGATAACGGCGTAACAAGATTAATCGTTACGCCGTAAACCCAGTCTGATAACCCAGTTTTGAATAACTTGATGATTTGCAGTGTTAAGAATTCTTGATTTGGATTTATGGCTAAGTTTAATTTAAAAGATTATATTTGGGAAATTTTGATTGAGCCAGTTTTATGCCGTAACCTTTCTATGATTACGGCGCAAGCATTGTGGTTACAACGTAACTTGTAATATGGTTACGCCGTAATGTCCTCCTGACCTCTCTATTTCAGGAGTATTACGATACCATTTCACTATTTAACCCTTGCAAACTTATATTTCAGGTGAATGGTTAAAGTTTAACAACCGTGACTTCAGTCTTGACAGCAGGAAGGATTTTAAGAAAAGACTCGTGAAGATTCAAAGAAAGGAAATTGAGAGACTCAAAGCTCTAGATATCAAGGAATTTGCTGCTCTTCATGAAGGAATTGCACTCCAAAACCTTAATCAGTTCTGTCATATCAGCTTTAGGCAGGGTGATAGGACTTTTACTTCTCAAGCGTAGAACAAGTTGTTTAGGATTCAAGAGCAAGTTTTCAGAGAATATGTTATGGAATTCTTGTCTAGTTTCACATTCAGGGATAGTATTGTGGATTTGGACAATGTGGATACTATGGTTTTTCAGCTAGAAGGGGAGAAGCGAAGCATGACGATGAGGCAGTTTATCATGGCCTTGGGCTTATATACACATGAGGAAATGGGCAACAATCTTTTTTAGCCTTTTTATAAGTCATGTTTTAGAAGCAGGCCTCACAACTACGACCCCACTAAATATGTTGTCAACATTACCACCCGTAATCACTATGACACCCGACACCCACCATCTTACACCTCTATCCGTAGCCCCATTCGCCGTTTGGCATATCGTTTGCTAGCCTTGTCTGTTGCAGGTAGGCACAGTAGGAAAGAAAAGGTCACTCTGGATGACTTGTTTTTATTGCATAGCATGGATGGAGGGGTTAGTGTTGATGTTCCATGGCATGTTGCTAAGTTTTTCACGGATAAGGCAGAGGGGTACAAGAAAAAGAGCTCGATTGTTGTGGCACAATTGATTGGTAGGATTGCTAGGTCGTTTGGACTGATGGCTCCAGGGGCGTTAAGGGGTGTTACTTTAGGTCCTGAGACCTCCCTCCTGGGTGTAGCCAAGTTGGTAGAACTGGGTATTTGCAAGTATGATGCTTTGAGGTTGTGAGTATGGTTGGTGATATCCCGAGGTTGTGGGACGAGGGAGCTTGAGCTAGTATAGAACAAGTATTGTAGGGGTGTAAGATCCACCTAACATGACCACCACTAATGATTAGAGCTTTGATGAGAGCATTGGGAGATATTGAGACTGGTATCTCTAGACTAGCGGGTGACGTTGACGAGCTCACTTATGTGGTATATGGGATGTCCGAGCAGTATGACCAGTTTTATGGGGAGTTTGGACAGTGGAGGACGTAGCAGGACGGGTTCCTAACTTGGAACACGGATCACCTTTCGCAGCTTATTGCCCATCACCACATTGATCACACCCGCTTTGATGGAACCCCCTACGCCTATGTTCCGGATATTCCTGATCTTGGAGTTCAGCAGGGTGTGAACTTCATGTCCAGCACTCCTATTTACTCTACTGCTCCTTCCCCTTCTCCTAACCCATTTGGTTTGTTTTGTGATGCCAACGCAGGTCCTTCCACTACCCGAAGCCAACAGGATGACATGAACGAAGATTAGTGCTTTGTTTTGATTTGAACCAAGGAACAATTTACCTTTATGTATATAATAACTTGAATTCGTAGGATGTTACCTCTATTTATCTATCTATGTTTGCTGCTAACAATTTATGTTTTTGATGGGATTCGAGTTCAGTAGCACTTTGCTGCGTAAACACTTTTATGTGTTACGCCGTAATGTATATGTTTACGGCGTAATTGGGCCGATCCAGTTACGCCGTAAAGTCCTTTGACTGTGCATGCAGATTTAACACATAATTGGGCCGATCCAATTATCTTCCCTGTGCCTTTCACTTTTTGAACCTCTTGTTCAAAAACACTATAAGGGGAGTTTTTCTATCCTTATTTCTATTTTCTATTTTCATACAAATGGGACTTTGTATATTTCCAGTTGGGGGAGTAGAAATAAGATTCACTTGACTAATTTTTGCCTTTGATTTTCTAGTTTTGTATGAAAAATAATGCTAATTTTTTTTAAAAAAATTGACATATTTTCTTAAACTAGAATTAATCTTTGCCGAATGCACACTACCAATTATCATTACTTGGTGAGGTTTTAGCCTAATAATTCGTTTTCATCATATATTACAAAAATCCACCAAAATATTGAGTGTGCCGGTAGTATTGTAGACTTTAGAACTTGGCTTGTACATCATTTCGAGACTTAATTGATTAGCAGGAATAGATAATTCAAAAAGGCAATATTTAGGAATTTACCAAAATTGCCTATATGTGTGTGTTAAATCGACTTGTCACACTGACTTGTCGACCTCCCGTGTTAAAACCCTTTTGTTGCACTCACTATTAGTGCAAGATACACCTAGATCACCCTTGTTGAGCCAATCTGTGTTCTCACCTTTATTATATCTTTTGTTACACCATTTCGCCTTAGCCAACCTTGTAGTCTATATTTATTTTGGTGTTGAAATTTCTGGCTACCTAAATTCACAGTTCAGGAAAATGGTTCGAAGATTAGCACTTACCTTGATGATATATCATTTTGATCATGGAAGACCCCCCGGTATTATCACTTTCGATATTGTCTATCTCAAGTGGGGGGATATGTTATATGTTATATAAAGGAGTGCTGTTAAAAAAAGGGTGGTGCAACTATAAGCCACCTAGTGACCTAACTCCTGATGTTGGTTACGTGATTAAAAACCAACTAAAATAGAAGGGTGGTCCAACTATAAGCCACCTGGTGATTATGAGGACGGTGCAACTATAAGCCATCCAATGTATAAAGAGGTGCAACTATAAGCCACCTATGAAGAATGGGTTAGAACGCTCCGCAAGATCTCGTTATTAGCTAACCCATATTGATGATATGACCAGATTTTTGCACTAGAAGACTTGGACTATAGATGGACAATAGCCGGTTATGGATACCTTAGATTATATAAAACTATTTGTATTTGAGTTTTCGTCTTAACACCAATTAAAATATGTATCTCATGTCTATCCTAACCCTTATATCACCCAATAAACTTGTGTCATGTCACCCATGTTGCCTTTAAGAATTGTTTAGACCCTAACTCTAACTGGTGCAGATTTATGTACTTTTCAAGCTTATGCTAGGATACATACTATGACTGTGCAGTGGAGCGATCACTCTGAAAAAGAAACACTTAGACTAGTTGAGAGTTGAGTGAATTTTGATCCCCTTTTCGTGAGGTGCTCGGCTTTGATGTTTTCTAGCATAGGTCTTTTATGAACTTATTTCTTTGAGTAAAATCAGAGAAATCTTTTTATGAATCATTTTAACAAGTTCTACTTGAGGGCAAGCAGAAGTCAAGTAGGGGATATTTGATAACATCAAATATTTAATACTTTTTGGTGACAAAATCCCTGCGTAAATGCTTATAATTATCACGTATTTACCTTAACAATAGTACTTAATTGTTGTTCGTGTTAGTTTCAGGAAATACAAGCATTTGTACGTTTTTGCATGCAAAATGGACAAAAGGTAGCAGTTTATGAAGATTACGCCGTAACCTCCTCGTAAGGTTACGACGTAAAGATGCTCAGTCATACTTTATGGCGTAAACCATACACGCCAACGCTTCTACTATGCTGAGTCAGCATTACGCCGTAATCCTTACATGAGATTACGACGTAACATGATATATTTTTATCAAAAGGAAAGCCTCGTCAGCACGATTACGGCGTAATCCCTTAACACGTTACTCCATAACAAACTCAAAGTCTATAAAAGGAATGCATTTCAGCTCATTCGAGATATCTCCATTCCTACAGCCCATACAAGGGTTTGGAGAAAAACCACCTTCATCAAACACTAGCGAGAAAGGGAAGGACGAAGGAGCCATGTAACGTGTGACAAAACTAGTTTTAGGAATTGTAGCGTTTCACAATGTTTCCTACATTCTCCTAGATCTAAGCATGGTGTAATTCTCCTTAATATCATTATTGTTCTATTTTCATTTGGTTTCTCCACTTATCTTGTTGTTATTATCATAGCCTGTATTAAGCTTTTGTTACAAGTTCTCCATTTTGGTTTTGAATTAAGGATGCGAGAACTCTGATTGTAAAGATACCCTCTTCATTCAGTTGTCCTCAACTCGCCAATTATAGTACCTATATACGTTGGTGGTTTGACCATAACCCTTAATCTTAAGACTGAAATTCAGCATTTTGTGCCATCCGTACCAGTTTGATTGCAGTTCAATTCCGATCCCTTGCCATAGGATCTAGCTATGGTATTAGGCGTGAGACACATTTAAGTCGCAATTGTCCTAACATCAAATCACAAGAGGAATTAATCACTATGAACTAGGAATAGGTCAATTCCCCTCGCGGGTCCATTCCACCTAGGGATCATAGGCTAAACAAGGATGTCCGTCTTAGTTTAGCGTTACCTCAGATTATCATAATAATAAATTACACCAAGAGAGAAGTCGAGAATCATATGAGGTAATTCAATAATGGTATACCCTCTACCCTAGTATTTTATTTGTTACTGTTAAATTACAATTTACTAAATATCTTTCTCTCTTTCTTTTGGTCTTATTTCATTAATAAACTACACTTGGGACGACCTCGGATTTACCATCTCTACACTACTCACGACCGGGTTCTTTGCCCGTTAGTGCGTTTGTAAAGTTAAATCGAGTTTTATAAATTTAAAACTTGAATAAAATATATTTTAAAATAAAATACGCATCACAACAACATCAAGATGAATCTCTCTATGATGTGTGGACTCGTTTCAAAAACTTAATCCAAATAGTCCCTCATCATGGCCTCGATTTATGGACCTATATTCAAATCTTTTATAATAATATCAACCACTACACCCAAATGGACCTTAACTTTGCTGCAGATGGGAACCTTAGGGAATTAAATGTTGAAGAATCATGGGAAACCATAAAGAATTTTGCCCACGGACAAAAAGAGTAAGACAAACCTTTTAATGTTATTACTGAGCAAGAATTAGCAAGTTTGAGGGATCAAGCAAATGAATTGTTTGGCAATGAAAATGTTTGGTTTGAGATGTCTAGGTGCATAGCATGGGATAAGGTGGATAATACAAGCCCACAAAGTAACCCACAAGTCCTCCCATCATTTGAGGTATACACACCGCCCGTGACTTACCCGAAAGAAGTAGAAGAGATTATAGGAATCCCAATGGAGGCAGAACCTTAAGACAAAACACAAATAGAGGATTTAGGCTTAAATACTTGTAATCATGACATTCTTCTTAGTTCTAGGGAAATTCATAGTGTTGATGAACCGGAGCCTCAACTTTTACCCAATTTTTCACCCTTAGATGTAAATCTAGGAGACAAAAGAGGAACCAACCCACCCATCAAACCACATAGTTCGGATAGTTTTAGGATGAAGGAAGTAGATAGCTTAACCATTCATACACCACCTTCACCTCACGTGGCGCCTCTCCACCCTAAGGATATATATTGCTATTATCACCCATGTATAGTTGACCCTAAGAAACATTATGGATTTAAACCGGGTTTATTAGGACAAAGTGGATCTCTAGGTGTTTATTTTTCGAATTTAGAGGTAATAAAGAGTAATTTATTAAGAGGATTTAGTTTACCCATTAAGCCAAATGAATTAGGAGAGGGTATGATTAAAGAAACACACCATTTTGAGCATATTATTCAACAACCACTTTTTCAACATATAGATCCTTCTCACCACAGTGGTGTATACCGTTACTATCACCCGCACTTGACATTAAGTGTAGGGGAACCTCCCATTTTAACTGTTAAATAAGGGTAGAGTCAGGCTCGTGACTCGAACAAAAACAAGCGCTATTGAGAGGCAACCTAATTCTTTTAATTCAATGCATTTTAGGAGTGTCTTGTGTGTTTTAATTCTTTATTATTTGTTTTTTATATGTTTGAATTATTATTTGATCATGCTTTATTTTGTCTTTAACCTCGTCTTAATTGCAATCAAAGGTATTTCATAAAAATTATTAAAGGAAAATTTGGTTTCTAAGAACCATTTCAAACATATTAAATACATTGTTTAGATTAATTCGCGTCTTGTGTTAGTTTTGAGTCATATGATTGTGATAATTAATCTCAGGTTTTAAGCAGTATTTTCTACCGAAAATACTAATAGATTTGCGTGTAGAATTTTTTTCTAGAAAATGAAAAAGAGTTTATTTACAGAGTGTGGAGACGGCGTCAGATTAATCCTGACGGCGTTACGTCTCCAGCACTTGTAAATTTCGTATTTTCTTTAAATTTTAGAAAATTAATTTTGTAAAATTTCCAAATTTTGTAATTTTCTTAAAAAAACCTGCAGAAAACCACGATTACATTAACACATTCATCCTATCTTTACTGCTTTTATAGAGTCTAAACCCTAAAAGTTTCGTTGTATATATCATTATCCCGCCGATTTTACGTCAGGTGTAGTTGTTTCTTGTCTTTAATTTACAGGTTATATTTGATGAGAAGAAGCCCAGGAATTCTTAGGAGTTTCATTGGGCGATTCTTGGATGACAATTTAGCCAATTATCATATGTTTCTTCTCCATTATTGAGCAAACCAGAGGAGTACTAGTTTATTTCATCTTTTTCTTTTCCTTTTATTCGTTTACGAGTACTTTTAAGAACACTATGGACAATGTTCAAAATAAGTGTAGGGGGAATGATAACGCCTAAATTATACATGTTTTCGGTGGCGTTATTTATTCATATTTTATCATTTCTCATGAACTTTCGATACTTAATAGCATGAAATACTTGCAGGTTCACTTGAAGACATCCCGAGCTCAAATAAAACAAAGATCGAATGCTTATACACTTCCGAAAGCAAGATACAAGTCTCAAGCTAAAAGTGCAAATGTGCGCCGCACTTTCCAATTGTGCGCCGTACTTCTCCTCAAAGTCAAGGGATTAAAGACTTAGTCAAAATAGTGCATTACCTCCCTAAGTAAGCCGCACTTACAAGATTGTGCGCCGCACTTCCTATCTGGTTACGAAGAATAAATGAAGTCATAAATACTATTGCATTAATACCTTAAGTACGCCGCACAAATAATTTTGTGCGTCGCACTTCTTCAATAAACATTAAATTACCTTCGCATTTAATCACCAAGTACGCCGCACAATTTATCTTGTGCACCGCACTTCTCCCCTGAAATCAGCCTATAAATAGAGCCAAATTCTCACACATTTCATATCAACTCATACAAATAACAATCTCATCCAATCCTTCCCAACCATTCTCCAAGCATAAACACCACATCCTTTGAAGAATCAAGATCAAACAACCAACAACAAAGAAGAAAATCATAATAGTTTAGTGAAATAATGAAGTTTCTTGTTGAATCAAGTTATTTTATAAACTACATAGCCATGCGAGGCTAAATCTCTCATGACTGCTCGGTGAAGTTATGATAATGAATAAGTGTTTGGTATGATTGTGATTTTTTTAATCTCAATCTTATGTTGCAACCCTATTATATCTTATCTTGTCAGTTTTGCTTATCAACTTAGATTATATAATCATATCGGTATAGGTCGAAAGACCCGTTATGATCTATGTGGTTTTAAAGATTTGTCTATGGTCTTTATCGTCTGTGTCGAGAAATCCACTTTGGTAATTTGATAAACAAAATAAGCTTTGATATAATAAGTTATCTGAATCATTTGAGTGACACGAGTGGTCTAGTCTACTAAGTATAAGTCTTGAGTTAATTAAGTTAATTTGTGAAAACGTTTTCTGACGAGAAATCCTTTTTATAAGTTAAAGTTCCATCTTCGAGGTCTTAATCATTATCAATACTTATAAATTATTTTCAACTATCCGAGTAGTCATCTTTATTATCACTAGTAAAACAAAAGTTATTTTCAAAATTATTAAAGTCTATTTTCTTTCTGATTATTCGAATACTACTCAAATCCCTATAACCGACCTGGTCTTACCTAAAAAGATTATACTACATACGTGGGTTATACTTTTACCCGTGTGTTTCCCTATAATAAAATTGGTATTTTCAGTCATTATAAATTTAAAGCTTTTGAAACACATCAAAGTTTTTGGCGCCGTGGCCGGGGATTTTTAAGTTGTTCTGTAGTCAACTCTGGAAAATTACTTTAACTCTCTCTCTTTTTCAAAAATCGCCGTATAGTTTTCTGAACTGACCCAAACAATTTCTCCTTTGGATGCATACACGTGCTTCCAATTTTGAACTTGTTAAACCATTACCTGAACCTGAACGTACTCTGAATCGAAGACTTCGTCGACGAAACAGAAGAGTTTCATTCGATCAAAGAAACAATCCACCTCAACACCCGAGAATTGTCTACCCGCCAATTCTTAACATTAATTATTCCTGTCACTTTCTTGATATTCTTTGAAATTACGATCCAATGGATGATGAACCCATGTGGGCTGCTGACCGTATTGTCGCTCCGAATCCCGGTTCTGCGATCACTAGTCCCGAAACCGCAAACAAATTTTCCATTAAAGGCAACCACTTGACCTTTGTCAAAGGAAACCAATTTGATAGTAGAACCAAAACCGATCCTCATAAACACATTCATGAATTCCACGGAATCTGCAATATGTTTAAATACAGAGACACCGAGAATGAAGTTGTCCACCTAATGATGTTTCCCCTATCAGTCACAAGAGAAGCAAAAACATGTCTGGACGAACTCAACGAAGGAACTATCGAAACACGGGATGAACTTCGAACCGCTTTCATTAGCCGATTCTTTCCCCCAGCTCTTTTCGACTGACTCCTTGGAGATCTCCGTGCTTTTTCTCAACATAAAAATGAATCTCTAACCGATGCTTGGCTTCGTATGAAGAAAATGCTCAGAAATTGCCATGGTCATAATCTGTCCACAGGAAATATTATCAAAATCTTTTATCATGGTTTAAACGAAATAACCCAAGAAGTACTAAATGCCGCAGCTGGTGGTACTTTCCTCTATAAAACACCAAATCAAGCTTATCAGCTTCTCGAAGACAAGGTCTTACTCAAGCTCGACTAGGCTAAAAATCAAAAAATCAAATAATCTCTTAAGAAAACCGTTGCTTGCCGATGAAGGTAACAATAATTCTGACACTGACAAAATTATGGCCCGAATGGATACCATGACCCTAAAAATGGATGCTCAGTACAAAGAACTCCAATCTCATGCTAAACAACCAACACCACGATCTCTAGACATGATGACAATGACCTATGTCCCGTGAAGAAGAGGCTAAATTCATGCAAACTTTCCGTAAAACTCGTTTTTACAATGATTACCGCGACCGAGACTCAAATCGCGATAATTGGCATTCAAGCGGACGGAATGATTACAACCGAGATAACTACTAATCCAACACCGATGATAAATCCTATTATCTTCAAAAACAATTCAATGATTTCATGAAATCTCAGCAATCAACCAACGCTTTTGTCAAAGAAACATTCATGGACCTCAAAACTCAACTTGAAACAGTAGCCAAAAATCATCAAGCTTCAATTCAAAACCTTGAAACTAAGTTCGACAGACTCGCTGACAAGCAATCTAGTCGACCTTCAGGATCTCTTCCAAGCAACACTCAACCAAACCCACGAGGTAACAACTCTAAAGCTTATCAATCACCGCAATCTCGTAATAAGCATGTGAATGACGTATTCACAAGAAGTGGTAAATCCTATGATCCACCAGATAACCCAAATGATCAACAAAACAATTCTGAAAACTCTATCAACTTCGATAGCGATGATGAAGATGAAGAACCTACACCTCAACCAAAAACTCAACCTTCGAAACTAGTCCAAGAAACGCCGTTACCAAAACCATACAAACTAAAAATCCCATATCCTCAATGCCTTAGAAACGAAAAAATGGAAGCCCAATACGGAAAATTCCTCGACATGATCCGAGCCGTCCGAATCAACGTACCTTTTGTCGACGTCTTAGCCGGAATGCCTAACTATGGAAAATTTCTCAAAGAACTAATAAGCAACAATCATAAGATTGAACAAATTTTTGTCGCTTTCCTAAGCGATGAAAGTTCCGCCATTCTTCAAAACAAAGTTCCACCCAAACTTGGAGACCCAGGAAGTTTCCTTATCTCGTGCAACTTTAATAAAAATTTCTTATGTAATGTTTTAGCCGACCTTAGAGCTAGCATTAACTTTATGTCATATTCCTTATATGCAAAACTATCTCTCGAAACTCTTAAACCTACTAAAATGAGCGTAAGATTAGCCGACAGATCATTTCAATACCCTGTTGGAATAACTGAAAATATGCTCGTTGAAGTTGGTAAATTCACCTTCCTTGCCGATTTCGTTATTCTCGAAATAGAAGAAGACAACAAAGTTCCTCTCATCTTGGAACGACCCTTTCTTCGCACTGCTGATGCAGTAATTCGAGTTAAACAGAAACAACTCAATCTTGGAGTTGGAACTGAACGAATGATCTTTAATATCGACTCTCCCCATAAAACACTTCTTATGCAAAACGATTATACCTGTTTCAGTATCGATGTTATCGATGAAATTTATAAGAAGATTTCGATGCTCTTCTTGACGAAGGAAGCAAAATCCTCCATTCCATTGAAGGAACCGTTCTCGAAGAAGAAATATTTTCTGAATTCAATAAATTCATAGCAATGACTGCCGATGAAAATTATGACTCTGAATCCGACACAGAAGAACCACCATTTGATAAAATCACCATCAACACAGATTGTAAAATCAAAACATCTCTCGAAGAACCTCCTACAGATCTTGAACTCAAACCTCTTCCTGATAACTTGGAATATGTATTTTTGGAAGAACCATATTTTCTTCCTGTGAATCAATCATCCAACTTCGCTCAAGAACAAAGCAAGCTTGTATCTGTCCTTAAAAAACATATGGAAGCATTTGCCTGGAAAACAAAAGATATTCCTGGTATCTGCCCATCTTTCTGCAAGCATAAAATACAACTTCTGGATGACAAAAAACCAGTTGTCCAAAAACAGAGAAGGTTAAATCCAAATATGCAAAAAGTTGTTAAGAAATAAATTGTTAAACTCTTGGATACCGGTATAATTTATCTAATTGCCGATAGTCCTTGTGTTAGTCCTATTCACTGTGTACCAAAGAAAGGCAGTATTACAGTAGTCACAAACGAAAATAATGAACTTGTCCCAACAAGAACCGTTACGGGTTGGCGAGTATGCATCGATTATCGTAAACTCAATGAAGCAACCGCAAAAGATCATTTTCCTTTGCCGTTTATGGATCAAATGTTGGAAAGACTCGCAGGAAATAAATATTTTTGTTTCCTCTATGTTTTTTTGGATATTTTCAAATTCCTATCGATCCTAATGATCAAGAAAAAACAACATTCACGTGTCCTTTTGGTACATATGCTTATAGGCGAATGCCTTTTAGTTTATATAATGCTCCAGCTACATTTCAAAGGTGCATGCTGGCAATCTTTCATGATATGATTGAAGAATCCGTCGAAGTATTCATGAACGATTTCTCTGTCTTTAGAAAATCTTTCGACAAATGCCTAAACAACCTTGATAAATTGCTCCAGCGTTGTAAAGATGCTCATCTTGTCCTTAATTGGGGAAAATGTCACTTATGGCAAAAAGAAGGAATAGTGCTTGGACACAGGTGTCTGTGCAGGACTTGAAGTCGACAAAGCAAAAATCGACATAATCTCAAAACTTCCACCCCCTACTAACATCAAATGTGTTGGGAGTTTTCTAAGAAATGCCGGTTTTTACCAAAGATTTATAAAAGATTTCTCGAAAATTGCCTGACCTATAACTAAGATGCTTGAAATAGATACTCTGTTCGAATTCAACGATGAATGTCAAAAAGCATTCGAATTATTAAAAGAGAAACTCACATGTGCTCCTGTGATCGTAAGCCCAAACTGGAATCTTCCGTTTGAACTTATATGTGATGCAAGTGATTTCGCAATCGGAGCTGTCTTAGGTCAAAAAGATGGTAAAAACTTTCACCCGATCTACTTCGCAAGCAAAACTCTCAACCCAGCTCAACAAAAATACACCGTAACCGAGAAAGAACTTATGGATGTAGTTTTTGCATTCGACAAATTTAGATCCTATCAAAAACTATTGTTCACACTGATCACTCAGCCCTTAAACATATGTTTAAAAAACAAGACGCAAAACCCCGTCGTATTTGATGGATTCTACTTCTACAAGAATTCGATATAGAAATCATAGATAAAAAAGGTACAGAAAATGTTGCTGCCGATCACTTATCTAGGATTGACAATAACGAGTCAAGTGATGACAGTGAGGTTGACGACAACTTTCCTGGAGAAACCCTTATAGAAATTAACACCAGAAATGAACCATGGTTCGCAGACTTTGCAAACTATTTGGTGGGTGATATTATACCAAAAGGGATGACGTACCAACAAAAGAACAAATTCTTCTCCGACCTCAAACACTACTTCTGGGAGGAACCCTACCTCTTCAAAGTATGTTTTGACGGTATGATCAGACGTTGTGTATCTGGACCAGAAACCCAAACCATTTTAGATCAATGTCACCACGGACCAACCGATGGACATTATGGACCAAATGTAACCGCTAAAAAGGTCCTAGATTCAGGATTTTATTGGCCGAAAATCATAAAGGAAGCTCATACTCTAGTTCGCCTTTGCGAAGCATGCCAAAAGACGGGAAATATATCAAAACGTGATGAGATTCCCTTAAACAACATTCAAGTGTGGGAAATTTTTGATATTTGGGGTATCGACTTTATGGGACCATTCTTAAAATCACATAAGTTTGAATACATTCTTGTTGTTGTCGATTATGTATCTAAATGGGCCGAAGCTCAAGCTTTACCAACCAATGATGCCCGAGTGGTTATCACTTTTCTAAAGAAACTATTCTGCCGATTCGGAATGCCCAAAGCTCTAATAAGCGACCGAGGTACTCACTTCTGTAACAAGATAACGGAAAAGACTATGAAAGGATATGGAGTTAATCACCGTTTCTCTACATCATATCACCCTCAAACAAGTGGTCAAGTTAAAAACACTAACAGTGCCCTCAAAAGAATTCTTGAAAAGACTGTTAAAGACAATCTTGTTGTTTGGTCAAGAAAACTTGATGACGCTCTGTGGGCTTTTCTACTGCTTATAAAACACCTACCGGTACCACACCTTACAAACTCATATATGGAAAAAAACTGCCATCTACCATTTGAAATCGAACACCGTGCATACTGGGCACTTAAGAATTGCAATCCTGATCTCATCGCTGCTGGTGAGAAAATAATGTTTCAGTTATACGAATTAAAAAAACTTAGACATCAAGCCTATGAAAACTCTCGACTGTACAAGGCAAGAACCAAAGTCTGGCACGATAGAAAACTAAGAATGAGAAAAGAATTCAAACATGGAAACAAGGTTTTGCTTTTTCACTCAAAGTACAAATTCAAACAGCCGAAACTCCGATCCCGCTGGCTAGGACCATACGTAGTAAAACATCAATATCCATCCGGATATGTTGAACTATATGGCAAAGATGGAAAAACATTTATTGTTAATGGCCATCGACTCAAACTATATCATGAAGAAGAAGATTATAATGACCAAAGGGAAGCAGTCACTCCCTTCTTTCCGAAAGAATGAACTTCAGAAGTAGGAGTCTAGCTAACGACTCTCTTAAAAATTAAGCGTTTTTTAGGAGGCAACCCGTGCTTTACTTAAGTATGGAGGAGTCCCTCCTCCATTCATCCATCCGTATCCTTTATTTTTCTAAAAAAAACAACCCCAAAAATATTTTCTTTTTGTGTGTTTTTGTGTATTTACTTTTATGCAGGTAATATAGCTCAAATTATGGAAAATTATGAAGTATGCTCAGAGATAGCTCTCTCACAACTATATATCCGGGAAGTACCGTTTTCCTTTAATTTTCCTAATTTTATCTTTATTATCAGTTATCACATTGAGGGCAATGTTCAACTTAAGTGTGGATGGGAGCCAAATAGGAAAAATTAATCATATCCCTCCATGTTTTACCCTACCAAAAAAAATTTAACTGATATTTTCTGGAAAATTAAAAAAATTAATATATGCTTTCCTTTCAAAATAAAAAATGCTCTTAGTAAGGAAAATCCAACCGGATTGACATTATAACTAGCACAACCTAGTCCACTAAATTGTGAGAATTATAAGTCTTATAAATTCGGGTATCTACCTTTGGTACCTAAGATAATTGATGCCTTTAGCCTGTTCGAGTTAAGGTTTGATTGCAATTGCAAGTGTCTTATCCGTCGTTACGGCTGTGTATTTGTAATTTGTCGCCTTTCTGGAACAGTGGTATTGGTTGATAATTATATTTGAGAGAGCCGGTAATTTAGAAGCTCTAGAACTTGTGCTTGATCATCATTTATTAGACCGAAGCCTGATTAATCATATGTTTTTAATCCCGCAAGTTCCTGTTCTTGCAAGCACTTCCCATTAGTAATAAGTTACTGAAATGCCTAAAGAAAAAAAAAAGTCAAAGATGAAAGAGGAAATTATGTGTCAAGCCTTAGTTATTATGGTGAAAAAAAAGAGAAAAAAGAAAAAAGAAATATATATATATATATATATATATATATGAGACCGTTTTTTGCAGAACCACTTTTTTGTACAGAACCACTCTTGGATCAATAGGAATTTAATATTAATAAATAATTTTATTTAAATAGAAATGGTATAATAGTAAAATGCATTTTCACTTTATTTTTAAATTTTCTTTATTAAAAAATGATTTTTTAAACCTTATAATTTTCAGAATTGAAAAAATAATATTTTTTTAGTTTTAATACAAAACGTGTCAAGAACATGTGTGCACGCTTCAAGAACATAAAACGTTTTTTTATGTCCTTAATTTTTGGAATTAATTTTTTTTTAATTTATACTTTTTAAGTATACATGTTTTTCAAAAATTAAGGTGCATTTGTTTCTTGCGTAGAATTGTTTAGACATCAAACTTATTTTTTTAAAATGGTAATTGCACTTATGTTTATGGTTTGCATTTTTTAATCTTTGAAATTTATAACCAAAAACATAAACATATACATGTAAACTCTAAATTTATAACAAAGCAAAAACCTAAATACAATACACAAATTTTGATATCAAATGAAATACAATTAAATTACAATATGGATGTGCAAGAGATTAATAAACATGTGTGCACGCTTCAAGAACATATATGCACGGCTTCGAGAACATATATGCACAGCTTCGAGAACATTTGTGCACCATCTAAAAAACACAAGTGCATCCATTAATTATCTTGAACATATATGCACGGCTTCGAGAACATTTGTGCACGCTGCACTTTCTCTTTAAATTCATTAGGGCTGGTGAAGCCTCTCCTGTACCAGGTGCCATTGGAAGAAATATTATAAACAACAAACTTATTTCTAAGTACAAATACCTACTAGACGCATACAAAAATCTCAGCATACATATATTATGTTGATCACAAAAAAGCACGCCTAAAGTTACCATTTTAACATATGAACTGATTTATAGTGAATATATGCTTATTCTTTAATTGTGCACAAACCATAAATGCTTTAATACAAATATATAACATCATTTATGTTGGCACCAGGTTGTACCAGGAAGCTATTTGGCTGTAGCATGAGCGATAATTGGTTCCTTTTAAGTCAAGGTTTGGTCTTTTTGGTATGCTTTTGCTAATTTGGGGACTTTCTAGTGAGCCGCGTATATCGAAAGGACATGTAGAATTTAAAGGTCACAAAATCGACATCTCTATCTACTACCCCACAACGACAACTGATGTCTTTTATGCCTTCCTTTCTATAAGAAGCTATGTTAAAAAGATTGTGTCTTGTTTCATGTGGACCTTTTCAAAGTCGAAATACAAATGAACCTGTTAACAAATAGCATCACAAGTTTTTTTTTCTGGGCCAAAGGTGTAGCTTCTGTAAACCAAGTAGGTTCATCTGATACAATTTTTCATTTACTATTATATCAACATCTACCAAAATAAAGCTATTAAATATAATTGGTGAGCAGCCAATAAAACAAAAAAGAGAACCTGGAAAGGATAACCCACCGTCGTCCGTCGCCGCCGTCATCCTAATCCAACCTTCGCCGCTGACCTCCTCATCGAGCCACAACTGCCTTAGTTCTCCTCCATCACACAACCTTCGACACATATCCAAAACTCAAAATAAATCCAAACCACTACACAACCATCTCACAGCCATCGTCCTCTCTCTAGCACCACCATCATATAGATGCGTGATCATTTTTTCCAGCGACAAATAAAAAGGGTTAGTGACGGCTAGAATAATACTTCTAGTGTTGTGGCTGTGTTTTTATGTTTAGGGTTACAAGATAGATTTTTTTTCTCTTGTGGTAAATCATAGACGTGCCAAAATCATATGCACAAAATGGTTTATAGTAATTTTTTATAGAAATTAAAAATTAAAATAGTAAAAATGATTATACATCAATTTTAAACCACTTACCTATCTTTGTAGATCTGAGATTCATATGACATCGATCCAAAACGATTTATGACGTCCTCATTAAAAGAGATTGGTGATATTTATTTTCTTGGTGGAAGAGCAATTGATCTAGAGAGATAGGAGATCACGAATTAGAGACCTGGAGATTTGGAGAATAGGATGTGATGGTTATTATTATCTTCCTCGAATTATAGATTTAGAAAGAGGCACAGTTGGTTTTGGGTAGGTTTTAGCACCTTTTTAAGATGAATACAAATACCCATAATGCCCTTAATTTATTTTCTTTTTCAAAAATAAGTTGTAGATATTTACAAAAATGACATCCTGCATTGATATGATGTAAATCATGCATTATTAGGAGTAAAAAAACTAGTTCTGTACAAAAAAGTAGTTCTGCAAAGAAAATGCCACTATATATATATATATATAGCCTTAGTTATCATGGTAGTGTATATATGTATATATATATAGTAGTTCAAAGAAATAAAGGCTTAAGTTCCGGCACATGAAGATTTGTATATGCTATTATCCACATTAGTATTAACTTCCGCTATTCGGTCATGTTTATGTGTCAAGTACAAACATATGGTAGCTGTCTAGATTATGTCTGTGCAAATTAAGTGTCTTCACAGAAATATATAAACCCTATCTGAGTGAACTGAGTGAATTCTATAAATCAAACACATTCCCCTAAGTGAGGTGCCTAGTTATATGCGTATGCCTGAAAAGTTAATATACAAGCTCTTGTAAAATCCAAATTTTCTCCACGTCACGATAAATGATCTTATTTTCTCGCTTTGATTGCTTGGGGGCAAGCAACACCTAAGTGTGGAGGGATTTGATAACGTCTAAATTATACATGTTTTCGGTGGCGTTATTTATTCATATTTTATCATTTCTCGTGAAATTTTGATACTTAATAGCATGAAATACTTGCAGGTTCACTTGAAGACATCTCAAGCTCAAATCAAACAAAGATCGAATGCTTATACACTTCGGAAAGCAAGATACAAATCTCAAGCTAAAAGTGCAAATGTGCGCCGCACTTTCCAATTGTGCGTCGTACTTCTCCTCAAAGTCAAGGAATTAAAGACTTAGTCAAAATAGTGCATTACCTCCCTAAGTACGCCGCACTTACAAGATTGTGCGCCGCACTTCCTATCTGGTTACGAAGAATAAATGAAGTCATAAATACTATTGCATTAATACCCTAAGTACGGCGTACAAATATTTTTGTGCGCCGCACTTCTTCAATAAATATTAAATTACCTTCGCATTTAATCACCAAATACGCCGCATAATTTATCTTGTGCGCCGCACTTCTTCCCTGAAATCAGCCTATAAATAGAGCCAAATTCTCACACATTTCATATCAACTCATACAAATAACAATCTCATCCAATCCTTCCCAACCATTCTCCAAGCATAAACACCACATTCTTTGAAGAATCAAGATCAATCAACCAAGAACGAAGAAGAACATCATACTAGTTTAGTGAAATAATAAAGTTTCTTGTTGAATCAAGTTATATTATGAACTACATAGCCATGAGAGGCTAAATCTCTCATGACTGCTCGGTGAAGTTATGATAATGAATAAGTGTTTGGTATGATTGTGATCTCTTTAATCTTAAGCTTATGTTGCAACCCTGTTATATCTTATCTTATCAGTTTTTCTTATCAACTTAGATTATATAATCATATCGGTATAGGTCGAAAGACCTGTTATGATCTATGTGGTTTTAAAGATTTGTCTATGGTCTTTATCGTCTGTGTCGAGAAATCCACTTTTGTAATTTGATAAACAAAATAAGCTTTGATATAATAAGTTTTCTGAATCATTTGAGTGACACGATTGGTCTAGTCTACTAAATATAAGTCTTGAGTTAATTAAGTTAATTTGTGAAAACGTTTTCTGACGAGAAATCCTTTTTATGAGTTAAAATCTATGAGGTCTTAATCATTATCAATACTTATAAATTATTTTCAACTATCCGAGTAGTCATCTTTATTATCACTAGTAAAACAAAAGTTATTTTCAAAATTGTTAAAGTCTATTTTCTTTCTGATTATTCGAATACTACTCAAATCCATGTGGACAACCTGGTCTTACCTAAAAAGATTATACTACATACGTGGGTTATACTTTTACCCGTGTGTTTCCTTATAATAAAATTGGTATTTTCAGTCATTATAAATTTAAAGCTTTTGAAACACATCAGTGAAATAAGCCTTAGAAACTATTCCTTCAATTGCCATTGGCTTGTTCCTTAAAATGATGTGTAATATACCGAAACATAGCGTAGACGGTAATCTTGACCCAAATTTAATTTTTTTATGACACATACCGACGAAAACTGAGTATTAATAGCGTCTCATGGATAGGAATTATATGACTAGCACAAAAACCCTTTAAAAATTCCACCCAAAAAATATGAGGTTCGCCTTTAGATCTTTAGGAATTCAGGTATCCATTTTTGATACCTAAGATAATTTTACCTTTAGCTTTCTCGAGTTAAGATCTGAGCAATTGCATGTGTCGCGTTCATGGATGTGTTAGTGCATATGTGATTTTGTCGCCTTTTCTGGAGCATTGGTATCGGTTAAAATTATATGAGAGTGTACCGGTAGTGTATTAAAATCTAGAACTTGTTTTTGTGATGCGTCCCGAGACCGCATAGTGAGTATTAGGATTTGCTAAATGATAAGAGGCACTAGGATTAACCCATGTTTTAAACATGTATTTGCTATTATGGTCACCTCGATCATATAACTATCTCACACCCTTGACATGCACTCATTTTTAGTGCATAATTCCCCTAGTACACCCCTCCGAGCATATCTTTTTCACGGTTCTTGTAATTTTCTGGTGGACTCCGGATTATTAAAGAAGAGCATTGTTACCCTTAACCAATCGTTACACCTAAATCGCCTTAGCCTTCCTTGTATGTACTCATTTTTATTACATTATTGTATTAACCCAATTTAATTATTCGAGTACACGGTTGCTAAGTCCTTATCCTTGTAAATACAGTTTTGGGACGATTGGGATTCATGGTAGTATTTATTTTGCGAAAGAATAGGAAAGAAAAGTTAAATCATTACCCTCATATTTGTTCGATAGTCTCCATGTTATGTTGATCCACCTCAATTTGGGTCATTAGTTAGCTAATGTATTGAGTATCAAAAACTCAAGTGTAGGGGTGTGTTTATAAACCCCAAGTTATGTATTATGTTCATTCAACAAAAATAGAAATGAAAAGAAAAAAATTTGATGTAGAGTTTGTACATCTTTGTTCGAGTCATCGAGTTTTTGACTTAGCAACCCAATCAACGTGTATTCTTATAAATAATTAACTCACCACTTCACCCCAAATTCACCCAAAAAAGTCACCCCCTAAAAATATCTCATCCGTTTCTGTTTCCATTATTGTTATCATACAAAGACCTCTTTGATAGTAACTTTTAGTTCTTGCATCTAGCGGTGGAGGTTTGATTATTTACCAAGCCTATGGTAATTTATATGTTACGACAGGTAATGAGTGTTATTTTCTCGTTTCCTATACTGTTATAATTCATTATATACGTGAAAAAAGAGAGAATCCAAAAACTTATGTGAGGTGCTAATGTATAACTCCCGTGCTTTTAATTACGAGATCTAGAAGGTTGTGTCGTAAAAAATCTTTATAAAGTAGGTTAAATGCCCCCGATACTACTATTGTCTAGGTAGAAAAGTCCATTTGCTTAAGGACAAGCAAATATCAAGTGTAGAGGTATTTGATGAGGTGTCATTTTATACACTTTTTCGGGGTCATTTAACCCCCTAAATCATGCAAATATGCCCAAATTATTTACTTAATCGTCCCTTTTTATGTTTTTAGCACTTTGATGGCTTTTGGAGGAAATACACGTGACTTGGGCTCATTTGGAGAAGAAACGGACAAGACTACGGCTCTACACCAAATCTCTTGAAGAATACGCGTACAGTGCCTGGAGACGGCATCACATTTTATTGTGACGGCGTCATGGCTTACAAAGGATGGCGCCAGAGTTCTTGCGACGGCGTCAAGATCCAACCGACTTAAAGAAGCCCTAGAAGATTCGGCGGGGCGACAACGTCAGGATTATAACGCGACGCCGTCGCGCCCGTTTTCCTATATATACAAACTCGTTTTTAGGGTTTTAAGTGTGTAACTTTTGAGAACCGAACCCTACTTTTAGAAGACGATTATAACTGCTATTTAGGCCTTTTTAGGGTGTAAAAACCCTCTTGTAACAGCCTTAATTACATGTTTTAATCAAGTGAGATCTCCTATCTTTTATCACTCAATATGTCTATATGTTGTGTGATTGATTCTTATTCTTCACTCTCTTTTAACATGCTAGGCTAGATCTTTTAGTATTTACTTATGATTGCATGAAACTTAGTTTGTAGATCCTTTTAATGTTGCTTCTTGTGATGGATGTGCGCGTTAGGCTTTAGAAAACTAGCCATAAGATATTAAAGTGGCATAGACGTCTAAGGAAACGCAAGTGTGTAGAAAGGATACCATCGGTAACAATCTTCATACTACCTTACCCCTAATATAGTTGATCCCTTTTAAGTGTTTTAATGCATGTGATATACTCTTAGGGGCCTTGTAATAGTCTTCATACTACCTTACTTGTGCGTTGCCTTAACGAAATATTACGTAGACGGCGTTTTCGTGTAATTTGTTCATGACTTAGGAAATACTTACACAGATCATCACAAGTGTGACAAAGCAATAGGATTAGGAGAAGCAAACTAGGAAGTAGTGCATGATTAAGTAAATATGTTCGTTTATCATATAGTTATCACCAAAGTAGTTTAGATTTATTATTAGTTTAATTAGCTAAAACCAAACCAAACCTCTCAAAACCAAAATTTACCTGCATTCTATAAAATATAAAAATACAAAAAATAATCTTCTTTCAACCCTTAGACCTCTGTTATATTCTGTTCGAGCCTTCCCAACCTATTCCCCTAGAGAACGACAACAACCCCCGAGTCTTACCTTACTACACTACAACGGTTAGGTACTCTGCTGGGAGTTGTAAAACTTTTGTGGTTTACAACGACCACATCACTAAAATATAATTAGACAAGTTAAATCCTAATTAACTTCTAATCCTACTTAATTATGCCAGGATTATTTTTTACTCCATTTTTCAGTTTTAGTCTTCCATCAATAAGTGAAGAGAGATAAAATTAATTATTATATTTAAAATATACATATTTTATATACTAATTAAGTTAAAATATGTTATTTTTACATAAAAAATAAAAGTAACAACTTCATTGTGTGGTTGACAATTTTTAAAAATCTCAAAAATGTATTTTATATCTTTCGATAGTCAAAACCCATCAAAGTGCATAGAATTGAGATTTGAAAATAATAGACGCGTGTGAGTCCAAAGTGAGAGTACCAAACATTTTGCCATCTTTAAGCCCAAAGCCCCCTACACCCGTGTACCAAATAATATATAGTGGACATTAAAAGCAACTTATACATGCCAAAAGTTGTGTAAATACAAAGCAAAAATTCAAACATATCTTGCCTAACAGCGTTAATATTGACGTATAGGTTGTCATGGTATAATGGGCCAGCTGAGAGGGAGCTAGGCCAAACCTGGGTTGCGTGGTGATGAGTGGCATTGGGTCTGAAAGACTAAAAATTATATTGTTAAGTTTGTAGTAGACATTACTATATAACACATTCAGTGACAAATCCACTGTCGTTTTGACAGTGGGCCACTGTGCTACAGTAACGGGCTTCTATTTTGGATCAGCCCGATTTTGGTTTTTTTTTTTTATTTGTATGCACAAAGTAGGAGGAAAAAAATATTACAAAAGTTCCGATTTATTCAGATAAAAAAACTACCCGCGGAAACATCTTCGATACCTAATATCTTTAAAATAATCGATATGGTCACAAACGTACAACCCATTATATTAAAATAAAATATAGCAAAAAAAACAGCACTTTAAACATGAGGCCCAACACATAAGCCATATAAAAAAAATTATTACTAATATACACATTTGTCGACAAACTAGCCTAAAATTCGCATAAAATGTGGCCCAAAATCTGGCCCAAAGTAAAAAAAACTAACCCAAAATTAGCCTGAAATCTGGCCCAAAGTAAAAAAAATACAAAACGGTCCCTCAACTTTTAACTATTTACGATTTTCTTACACAAAAAATCCCGTAAAAAAATTAACAAAAAAAACACGTCAAGTTTTTATTGTTCACAACTTTTTTACATTCATCGGCCCAAAAAAAAGATATCGAACCGTCCCAAAAAAAGAAAATATTCGGGAAAAAATTAACCCGTCCCAACGCAAAAAAAAATTTCCCGAATCATACAAAAAAAGGAAATATCCGGGAAAAAAAAACCCAAAAATAGCCTAAAATCTGGCCCAAAGTAAAAAAAAATACAAAACGGACCCTCACCTTTTAACTATTTACGATTTTCTTACACAAAAATTCCCGTAAAAAAATTTACAAAACCGTCCCAAAAAAGAAAATATTCGGGAAAAAATTAGCCCGTCCCAACGCAAATTTTTTTTCCCCGAATCATACAAAAAAAGAAAATATTAAAAATTAGCCCCGCCATAACGCATCGCCAAAAAAAACCCCCGAAACGTAAAAAAAATTATTCGGAAAAAAATTAGCCCCGCCGCAACGCGCGGGTTCTTTTGCTTGTTATCTTCCTATATATAAATTTGCAAAGAAATTTACTATTCACATATTCATCCTATATTTCTTTTTTTATCCAATTCTAACTTTTTCAAACTTCTTGTTTTGCACCAAATTGTCATTCAAATCATATTAAGTTATAATCGTAATTCATTTATATTAAATACATAACAAAATACATTTTTATTTTTTGGTAACCATTATTTCTGACGTTTTGGTCGACTAATTCACACCCAACATAAAACCCCAAGTTATATATATTATTTTTAGAAGCTTATATACTTAAACGGGTTCACGAATTAACCTATTTAATACTTAGTCAACCCAAACACAACTCGTTTATTATACATACGCGTTACACAAGTTGACATGTTTTTTACCCAAACTTATATTTATCCTCAACTCAAACTTGTTTAACTTCGTGTCATTTATCGTGTTATGTCAAAAGTTGTTACCCTCCAATAATGTCGAGCTGGTTAGTGCGTTCGACTGAGCTGACTCACCATATTTACAAATTACAAGTGACAAAACCAACATAGTGGCAAACAACAACAAAACAAAAGGGTCAATTTCATATATACCCTACTAAAACATCATAATGACGTATTTACTCAAAACATGCTTTAAATGCATTGTATATATATAGATATAGATATATATATAATATATATATATATATATATATATACATATATATATACATATATATATACATATATATAACTCTAGACCCGCAGGTTTCGCAGGTGGCTATAAAAAAAGGGTATTGTAAGTAAAACAAAATTATATAGTTAATCATCCGCATATAGAGTAGAACAAAAAGCACTATATGAATGATTCAAAAAAATATGTAAAAGTGACAAAGGTTCACGAACTATGAAAAAATGATGAATAGCATGATAAAATCATAAAAAAGAAAAATGAAACATATTACTGAGTAATATAAGTAAAATCATGATAAACAAATACAAATATAATATTGAGATTACTACTTGTTGACAGAATGTGAAGAAAAAGAGACCATCGTATAAGAAGTGATGGCTTTTAATTGGGGGTGAGAATCCAGCGAGTTGAATTCCATTAAATTTCAAAGAAGATATCCCCAAGTAATATAAGATATTATACCATGTTGGTTGAAAATTCTGATGTGTCGTTGACAACATGAGTTCTTTCATTTTAAAACACTGTTTGTGTAAAATTTGTGTTATCTTCGATGTCTATTGACTGTAACAAAAATTGGGTTCAATAAAAACCATACGAATTTCATAATGGAAATAATAAATCCACCTACCTTGTTCATTTCATTCCATATATCAGCTAATCCATCAAAGTTGACATCAGATTGTAAACCATCTTCCTTCTGTACCATGAAGAAAACGAAGTATTAGATAAGTAAACATGTATTCATAAAATTATAATTCTATATTTCTATGTCATCATTTTAATTATTTATCCAAAACCAGATGATATTTAACAAAATATCAAATGGGTCAAACAGGTTGTAAATCACCCAACGTGTATTTTTTTTTAAATTTCACCTAACGTGTATTCAAAATCAATGACTATTACTCAGGGAACAACCATGAAGACCAATTTTTGTAAATGATGATGTAAACATGCTGATAAATAAGACCTGGAGAAGAAAATTTGAATGCATGATGAAATAAATGTAGAGACTGAATAATTAAAATTTGTAAAAGCTGAATCTTGTATTTGTTTATGCCATATTTTTCTCCATTTGACTATGAGGAAATGTTCCAATATACCTTTTTTTTGTTGCAGAAGTGTAAAAAATCTAATGGCATTTTTCCCAGATAAGGGATTTTGCAGGAACAAATAGTTACTTTTGAGCTGCAAAAAATATTATAGTCTAATTAATTACCTTCCAAGTAGTACTTCGGAATAGTGTAGTCTTCGTGGTAAGTAACTCACTAAGCTGATGAAGATCTATCTTTACACCGCGGGAGAAATAGAACTATTTGAGATTGCAGGATTTGTAAATATGAAAATGTTAAATTTGGTTAAATTTGCCTTTGTGTGAGGCTGACAATAAAGGGGCGCTAATCAGGAGTTCCACCGTCTTCCAATAGATTGTTGCTAACATTCTTGGTAAACACCTTACATATTGTAGTTGGCTGCTACAATTACGTTTGGCTGCTGTAATTTATAGCGTTTGGATGCTATATTTCTATTGCGTCTGTTTGTAGACCTTGCTTTGGGATATCAGTATTGGACTTCTTGTGTCTGTTGCTGTGTTTGTTGACTTTCTCAAATGGGACACACATAATGTTTTTTTGTATATTGACATATTTTCACCATATTAGGCATTGAGGCTATTACAGTTTCTGACTCGACCCATCACAGTTACAAAAAGGTATAAGCGAGTTCAGACAGCAACTCAGTTAAGTTGCAACTGATACAGGAAAGACTTAAGCTCGGCTCACCATCAGAGTGTCCATTCTTGCATAAAATGAAGTGTCTTTTGAAAGTCAGCAAGAATGGGTCAGTTTGAGTATACTGAGGCATAGTACATCTAACCAAACAGATTAATTATAAAATAACAGAACAAACCTAATACAAAACATAACAATCATATTCATATTATATAAAACACTGTTATTTACAAACGCAATAATAGCCTTAACACCTTAAAATCATAAACTAAAACTAAAACTAAACGCAACCCATCATAACACAGAACCATAACAACCATAACACCAAACCAAACACCCCAAAAGACCTTGGTAGCATCCTTAGTCCCTTCACTCACAGAATGTTAATCAAACTTCCCAGGCAATACGAATATGAGAGCAATCTGAATATCTTGGAATAGTTTAAACCAGTGTTCTAAAAGGCGCGCCTTTGCGGCGCCAAGGCATAAGGCGTGAGGCGTGGCCTCCACGTTACGAAACGGACCAAGGCGTCGACTCTAGGCGTGGCGAGAGATGAGGCGTGAAAAGGCGCGATAAGGCGCGCTAAGGCGTGAGGCGTGGCGAGCCTTTTAGATTCAACTCCGATAATTTTTTTTTTCTTTTTCAAAATGAAGAATATTACATGTAAGGATAGTTTCTTAACTTTATTCATATGTACAACGCTTTATGTAAACTCAATATATACGAAATATGATATAAATATATAAATATTTTTATATTTTAGGCCGCCTTAAGCCACGCCTTGAAAACGCAAAGGCTACGCCATAGCCGCAAAGGCGTGAGGCTTGGTCATGCCGCCACGCCACGCCTCACGCTATTTATAACCTTGGTTTAAACACCCCTGCTGTAACCCTACTTGGAAGGTTGACTCGCTAATTTTTTAAAATTTAAAATATATCTCAGACGATACGAAAAAACGAAAGCCTTAAAATGCAACGTGTAATGAACATTTTCGTATCATTGGCTGAAATCGCTCGCTCTATATCTCAGTTAGGGAAAACTGCATAGAAGGGTAATCTATTAGAGGTCAAAGTTATATAACTACGTATATATGGTTCAACAACTTCACACGTCCCAAATGTTGTATGGACTTCAGTTTGGATGCCCATGCTCTCCATTGTTGCTTGTAAATATATAACATTCATCACAGTAGCCAACATATTTATCCAGTTATCCATTCATCCATATACATAATATTATAAATTTACGATTACCCAAACACAAAAATTTCACAGACGCATTTTTTGCAGATGTCACAAAACAACTGAGTAGAATGGGTTGGCTGATGTTTCAAACACGGTATTTATTTTGTATGGGTTAGGTCAAGTAAGGTCAATTAGGAGGCTGTGCTATACAAGAAATAGTGCGGGATACTTATTACCTAATAAGTAGTTTCTGAAAACTCTTTCATTTTTAAAACACCGTTTTGAAAATTAAGGTGTTCGACACCAACAGAAAACTCCAATTTTTTGTATGGGTTAGGTCAAGTCAGGTCAATTAAGGCGTTCGACACCAACAGGAAACTCCTTCATTTTTAAAACATCGTTTTGAAAATTGGGCATGTGTGATTTAACCTCATGATTACCCTTTACTGATCTTATGACTATCTCACCCAACCTATGGCCCTCTTTTTCTTGTTTACAATCAGCACGCATCAGATCACCTTTTAACCTACATGGATATGATTTTCATCAAGGAAAATAAATACAATTAAAGCAAATAAGCAATACAATACTTGGTGCATTCAAGCATTGCCCACGTCGACACATGGACTTGACACTTAACCATGTTGCTACTATATAGCTTACTATATAATCATATTGCAAATTAGAAAATCATGTAAAAATGTCTATTGACAACATTAACATATCACCATACATGTGTACAAACATCAAACCTCTGTGAAGACAACAAAATACTTTTAAATCAAACTAAGTTTAACAGCAAGTTTCTTTCATATTCAATAAAATATGAGAAATTATATTTATCAGTTCATACAATAATCTTGTTTGGTTAATATGATCCATACTTGGCACCATGAAACAATAATTGAAGCTATATTGCATCTTTTCATACTCGTCATTTTTCGTGCAAGGAGAACGCTAGTGAATTTACAAAGTCCGCTCCTAAAAAAGCTTAAATCTGAAGAACATGACCCTTAAAGCCCTAAAAACCCCTAATACATAATCGCGTGTGCTAACAAAACATAAATCCGATGATTCTTATATACCTCTAACACAGCTAACCAACAATAAGCAAATATCCGGTCCATAACTTTCAATAGATCATAACAAAAAAATGCATTGCACATCCAATGCTGCCACCACACTTTTTATATTATGAACACCCAAAATAAAATCACACAAATTAAAATGAAGATGTAAATTAACAACTTAATTCCCATTTACCATTAGAATGAATCTTTCTAACAAAACCCCTAATCTGAATCGTCATAATCAAAACCCCAATATAATTCGAGTATACAAAATCTATACAAATAGTATAGGATATAGAACAACATATTAAAATAAAAAACAATTTAACATACCTGAAACAATAAACCATAATTTTCAAATTATGCCACAACTACTCGAAATTAACTAATGATGTGGATTGGTAATATGTGAAGAAAGAAATGATCGTGAAAAATGTTATTTGATGTTGTTGGTAGAAATAAAAAGTAGCACAAGCAAATTGAATCCGAGTTATGTGAATTTTGAAATTAGATGGATAGAAAATCACGAAGATGATAGCAGTATTAGAGAGGAGAGAGAAGTGCCAGCGATTATTATGACGTTAATATATGACGTCAGAAAGGAGGGTTATGTCATTCAAAAAGATGTTCTTTTATTATATATAAAGATATGTTTCATTTTTCTTTTTTATGATTTTATCATGCTATTCGTCATTTTTTCATAGTTCGTAAACCTTTGTAACTTTTACATATTTTTTTGAATCATTCATATAGTGCTTTTTGTTCTACTCTATATGCGGATGATTAAATATATAATTTTGTTTTACTTACAATACAGTTTTTTATAGCCACCCGCGAAACCCGCGGGTCTATAGTCTAGTACTACATATAAAAGAGATTCATATCTCTTTCTTTATCAATTACAAAAGATTAAGTAATACAACTTTTTTAGTACTCTCTACAACCCTTAATGCAAATAACTAAAAATATACGGAGTAGATTAGAATCTCTTTCTTCATTAATGCAAAAAATTAAATAATACAACTTTTAAAGCATATTGTTTAACTTTTAATGCAAATAATAATATATATTATTACGTTCTCTTTCTTTATTAATGTCAAAAAACTAAGTATAACATTTAAATAATAGCAATACAAGTTAGAAAGCTATGTTTACAACCTTTTAAAGCATAAATACATTAAAACACATAATTAATACTACTTTAAAAACACACATTATTCGAAAGTACAACAATATTTTTTCATTGTACAATATAAACAAGCTACAACCAATTAAAACATAACCAATTACATAAAGTTACGATTTAATTGCATTTTTGGTCCTATGGTATGGCCAAATTGCAGTCTTATGACCCTAACTTTTGAAATTGCAGTGATGGTCCCTATTTTCAAGTTTTCGTTACAAATTTGGTCCCCAGGCCGGGACCAAACCTGCAATTTGGCCAAATCACAAGGACCAAAAATGCAACCCAAAAGGACCAAACTTGCAATCCAAACTTGAAAATAGGGATCATCACTACAATTTTAAAAGTTAGGGTCCCAAACCTGCAATATGGCCATACCACAGGGACCAAAAATGCAATTTACTCTAAAGTTACTCAAACCTTAATTGTCATTTTCCAGGATGTCGTTATAAAGAAAACATAAATTAAAATTATTGTTCGCCGAAAATTATGTTACATGGTACCCGCCGTCGCAACGCGCGGGTACCCTGCTTGTTTCACTTAAAAATCCATAAAAAAATAGAAACTACTAAAAACACGAACATAGTGAAGAAAAAAACTTACAACCTGTTAGCAAACTATATATCAACTTCAAGAACCTTAAGTGAATCCTTATACGAAGGACGTGATGCAAACTGATGATAATAATAATTATCCATCATTACTTTGTTTTAACAAAATGATCACACTTTTTATTTTATAAAAAAGTTTTGATTTTGAAAAAATGGGTTGTGAAAAAGAGATGGAAAAATTTATGGTAATTTAAAAAGAAGGTGGTGAGAGTAGTTGAAGACAGTTTTTGACTGCGTTTTTGTTCAGCTACTCCATTGGGGAGATGAGGGGTAACCATACAAATAGATGCTGTAAAAAATTCATGTGATGCTCTAATCATATAAACATATGCTATAACAATAAACAGATGCTGTAAAAATTCGCCTAATCATTATTCAATACAAACACAGGATAATGGCTTTAAAATATGACCAAAATCTTGAAGTGTTCACAAATATAGTGTTCTTTTTGTTTGTTTCCTATGTACAAATGCTTTCGCATTACGAATATGTACATATATGTTGTATCTGGGGACAATTTCTATTTCAAAATTAGGATCCCACGTAAAAAAACATCCGACACGAATGCCTAAAGGAACAACCTGTTTTTATAACAGCTTGTCATTCCTTTTCAGCTATAACCACACAAAACATCATTTAGTGACCACGTTCGCTTTTTCATTTTTATGGGGGTTAGCTTTCTCTACATTGCCTGAACCATCTTGAACGCTTCTTGAGTGGGGTTCTGACCGTTGATCATGGTTATAACTAGTCCAAGACGTAGATTCAGATCCGTGAGGTGGGGCATAATACAATGGTATGGCTAGAGAACTTGTTCAGTAGCTGCAAAAAAGGTCTATAGCTGGAGAACTTGCAGCAACAGCAGCAGCCGGTGGGGACGCGAAGAGATCAACGACAATTCATCTGACATAGTAAACAAGCGAAGCTGAAGCTCCTTCAACTCAGTCGCTAGAATTGCCTTCTCTGCACATACTTCTCCAGCATGCTGCATAAATACCAAAAGTTTAGCATATACACAAACAATTAGATAAAATTACAAAAATAAAAAAGTAAACTACTATATCATTAGCTTCTTCTGCCAGAATAAGTGCATGTTTCAGCTCGTCCACCTTTGACAGGATCTGAGCAACCTTCAGCGACTTTCTTTTTTAATTCTTCAACAGCTTTCTCTTTTACTTCCAATTCTTTCATAAGGTCAACAACCGAATTCATCGCTAACACAAGAGTTACAGGCGATAAAATGGGTGGGTGGTCGAGTTGTGTAACTAGTCGAAACGGGTAATCCTTATATGGGCTAAAATAGTTGAAAATAACAATTGCGAAGGTTTTAGGCATTAAAAAAAATACTTTGGGCGACTTTCAGCAGGACTGCATGATTACCTATTTAAACCAGTTCCTTTTTTGGTAGTTTTTTTTTCATATTACCCGTTTGACCACTAATCCTAGTATTTTCTTATCCGTAACATGAATTAGGGAGTGTTTGGGATTTCTTATCTCAAACTGCTTATATGCTTAAAATATAGTAGGTACCTGCTTATTCTTAAGTGCTTATTTCAATATTTATATAATAAGCAAATAAGAAATAAATCCAAACACTCAAAAATCAATAAGCAATCCAGAAACCCTCTTACGCATTTGACCTGTTACCCAACCCGCCCATTATGCCATCTCTACAACTTCGAATCTTATTACCCAACCCGCCTATTATGCCACCTTTACAACTAGTGTTGGTTTCCCCTGAAAATTAACAATATTCGTAGCCATTAGAAGTCCATGTACGGCGCATTATCAAAAAATATTTGCACATAAAATGGTAAAGATTATAAAGCATGCATATCTGTCAGACCTCAAAAACGATTATGTTTTCTTGGACTAGTGATATTGGTCCTATCTCCACCCGCATCTGATTATATTCATGGGACAACATATTAGTGCACTAATTAACATGATAACCTAAATACTGAAATAATCACTTAAGAATAAGCAAGCACCTACTTACAACGATGTACTATAGATACAAATGGATGCCCTACTATGACCATCGATGCACTACACATACTAACAGATGCCTTAATTTCATCAACGATGCACTAAATATACAAACAGATACACTAAAAATACACATTGATGTCTTAATATGTCTCATGATGCCCTAATCATACTCACTGATGCCCTAATCATACTCATTGATGCCCTATTATGACCAATGATGCACTAAACATAACATATATACTGATGCCCTAATCGTACTAACTGATGCCCTAATCATACTCACTGATGCCCTAATCATACTTACTGATGCCCTAATATGCCTTAAATTTCACCAATGATGCACTAAACATACAAACAGATACACTAAAAATACACAGCTGCCTTAATATATCTCATGATACACTAATCATACTCACTGATACCCTAATCATACTCATTGATGCCCTAATCATATTCGTTGATACCCTAATCATACTCATTGATGCCCTAATCATACTCGTTGATACCCTAATCATACTCATTGATGCCCTATTATGACTAATGATGCACTAAACATAGCATATACATTGATGCTCTAATTTGTTTATCGTTGCACTAAACATACAAATAGATGCTCTATTATGACCAATGATGCACTAGACTTTCAAATGGATACACTAAATATAACATATACACTGATGCCCAAATTTGTTCGTCGATGCACTAAACATACAAAGATGCCTAAGTATTTCTAACGATGCAAAAAACATACAAATGGATGCCCTATTATGACCAACGATGCACTAAACCTACAAACCGATACACTAAACATACACACTAATGCCTTAATATGTCTGAGGATGCACTACACTAATCATACTCACTGATGCCCTAATGTGTTCATCGATGCCCTAAACATACAAACAGATGCCCAAGTTTTTACAAAGATGTACTAAAGGTACAAATGGATGTCCTACTATGACCAACGATGCACTACACATACTAACAAATTCCCTACTTTCACCAACGATGCACTAAACATACAAACGAATACACTAAAAATAAACATTGATGCCTTAATATGTCTCATGATTCACTAATCGTACTAACTGATGCCTTAATCATACTCACCGGTGCCCTAATCATACTCATTGATGCCCTAATATGCCTTAAATTATTTCATGACGCTCTTATCAAACAAACATATGCCCTTTAATGAAACCCTCATGCACTAATCAAACACACAAAATCTCTAATCATACTAAATGGATGTCGTAATGTATCACATGATGCTTTAATCATACATAATTGACGCGCAAATGTTTCATAAATATGTTCTAATCATGAATTACTTTTTCATTTTATTCTCTAATCACACACATTTTATGCCCTAAACTTGTCACTTGATGCACTAGCCATACACTCCTCCTGATGCGTTAAATTGTAACCTTATGCTTTAAACATTCTAACAGATACCACAACATTAATTGCTGATGTGTTAATCAAACAAACATATGTCTTAATCTATCTCACGATGCAGATGTTGTAAAATGAATTCCTTACTATCCAATCACCTACATTAGTCACTTAACGTTAATCTTGTTGCACTTATTCACATAAATAAATGTTGTAACATATTATTTATATATATATTTATATAGATGCTCTAAAATGTAATTTTATACAAACATATGCCATAACATGTCATTTAATTCCACAATTACAAATATCATTTTATAATTTACACAATGATGCTATAAAATAACATAAACATTAAAAAATCTAGAGTTGAATACTTACTCTTCTTTGAGTTCCCGTGTTCGATTTCAATGTTCTTCTCCTTTATCTGGACTTATTCGAGTAGCTGAAATTGAAAATTATACCAATTTATAAGATATTTAATCAGTAAAACGATTGATGCACAAAAATTAGGTCACTTATGATTCATCAATTTCTTTTCGTCATTGGCCTGATGATCAAAATGCAAAATTAGTGAATTCCCACGGATTTGGATCAGATTTAGATCGGTTTGATTGGTTATCTGAATATTTGGATCTGACTTTGATGGGTTTGGAAAGGGATAATTTCATATATCACGTTAAAATTCTCCTTAATTTCAGATATACCCAATCCATTCTTTAAATTTCACAAATACCCAATCCCATTTAATTTCATATATACCCAATCCATTCTTTGAATTTCACAAATACCCAATCCCATTTAATTTCATATATACCCGATCCATTCTTTAAATTTCACAAATACCCAATTCCATTTATTATTAATCTTAAGACCATTATACCCTTACTTATTTTGAGCGGCAAAACTCACCTAAAAGATTAAAGTGGCGCCAATTTTATCAGAAACCCTTCGCAGCGGTTGATCACTATATATTATCTTGGGATCAAGATCCTCTCAAGTTATGGTCAAACATGATTCATCATGTTAGTCTTATTGTGAGAGTTAATGAATAAGTGGGCCCATGTTTTTTACTAAAAGAAAATGTTTTATGTATTTATCTTATTTGTGATTGGTGAACATGATCTATCATGTTTGACTATAACTTGAGAGGATCTTGATCCATTATCTTGAATATTATGCCATTATGAATGCTCCTTTTGGTTGAAAGTAAGTATTTTTTTCAACAATATTATATTATGATGTTGCATGATGATAATTAGGTTTAAAAAATAGAAGTGCAGTGTCTTGATAATTAGGTTTATGTTTTTGTTTGGTTCTATCTTCTCATTTTGTTTGTAGGTCCTCATGATGATAGTTAGGGTTGAAAAAGTTATTCAATTTTTCTACCTCACGCATATCAGCTATACAGTACGTGAACAATTATGTTAGGTTTAATTAGCATGTTAAGGTTAATCAAATTTTCATTTGTAACTATCTACAATAATTAATTACTGCTTTCTTTTGGTCATATGTAGAATCAAACTCAACTTATTAGGAGATGAATGATTCTATAGATATAGATGCTCAAGACTCCTCAAGTCCAAGATGGCAGAACATGGTTCAATCACCTATACTCGAGTACGTATATCTTTATCCTGTTCGTCGTAGAAAGTAGTTGGAATGTTAAAAACTATAGACTTGATTATGCAACTCATCTAAAGTTTGTAGTGGACTTCTGATATAAATTTGTATGCGTATTTGAATGGTCGATGAATACTTATTCCTTTGAGTAGTTGTACATTCACTGCAAGAAAAACGGCTTTTAGCGACGAAACTTTTTCGGGACTACGGGAAATAGTCTCAACAAGTCCACTAGACGACAAAAACACAACTTTTGTGGCCCAATCTTTGACCAGTATTTATAGGGACTACA
>BQNB010021906.1:11240-63647 GCA_026074375.1 Tanacetum coccineum | reverse complement strand
TAAGAGAGGATTGCCAAGGTGTCATGCCAGCTGGGTGGTGGGATTTGTGTAGAAAAAGTGGAGAAGAAAGGGGAGTTATGTTTTTGGCTATTTGCAAAGAAAAATCCATTAAGGGAGATGATGAATAGTGTTTGGCGGGTAATTGGTTTATGGTTTGATTTATGTCATAGTTACCCCCTGAAGTTTGGTAAAAGTTAGCATCGTTAGTCCTTAAAGGACTAACAATGTTGGTCCTTGTTGTTTATGAAGAAGTTTGGAGGGTTGGCAGTTTGAGCCCCTCAAAGTTATATGTGGTCTAGCATGGGAGGTCCTTGGGGGCTAACTGACTTGGGGTAAAAGGGTTAGGGGCTTAACAGCCGTTATGTGGGTTTTGGTTTGGGCTTTGGATTTAGTTTGGGCCCGGGTAATGTTATAAAAGAGTTTTAGGGATTTATAATGGTAGTGGGCTGACCCAGGCCCACTTTGGCAGTTTACGTTTTCGGGTTTGGTTTTCGATGCTCTTTCCGAATCCACTTTCCGAGGTTGACTTTGACTTGATTTGACTTTGACTTTTTTGGCTTTGACTTGACTTTTGCTTCACGCTCTTTCCGTTCTCGCTCGGTTTTGTCATTTTTGTCTTTGATTTTGTCCTTTTCTTGAATATTCATTACCTGCACAATATAAATGCAAAACATACAAATACAATGTCTTTTTGGTACGTTTTTAGTCATTTAAGTCTGATTTTAGTGGTTAAAGGTATGTGTATTTAAACACACACCACCAGGACTCCTCAGCAAAATGTTGTGGCTGGGAGGAGGAATAGGACACTAATTGAGGCTGCTAGAACCATGTTAGCTGACTCTAAGTTACCTACCACATTTTGGGCTAAAGCAGTTAGTACTGCTTGCTATGTACAGAATAGGGTCTTAGTACTTAAGCCTCATAACAAGACACCTTATGAACTTTTTAGAGGTTTTAAACCTGCTCTAAGCTTTATGAAACCGTTTGGATGTCATGTTACTATTCTTAATACTTTAGACAGTTTAGGCAAGTTTGATGGCAAAAGTGATGAAGGTTTCTTTGTTGGATATTCTTTGAGTAGTAAAACTTTTAGGGTATACAACACTAGAACCAAGAGGGTAGAAGAAAACTTGCATATTGGGTTTTTAGAGAATAAGCCTATGATAGAGGGGAATGGTCCAAAGTGGATGTTTGACATTGATTCTCTAACCTAATCTATGAATTATGTACCAGTTACTGCAGGTACAATCATTAATGAATCTGTAGGTACACAAGAAGAACTTAAAGCAGGTACATCAGAAGAAATCAGTCAAGATTGCATTGTGATGCCAATTTGGAAAGATGCTTCATACTTTGATTCACCTACCCAGAATGTTGATAATAGTGAACCAAAATCTGCTGTTGATGATCAAAAGCGGGATAGAGATGGTCTAGATAATGAGAATGATGCAAAAGATAAGTCTGATGATGATAGCAGTCCTAAAGAAGTTAATGTTGCTGGATAACATGTTAATACTGCCAGTCCTGATGTTACTACTGGTAGCTTTAAACTTAATGCTGTTGGTCCATCAGTTAATACTGCTAGTTCATATGATCAAGATATCCCTAAAGACATGCTCATTATGGGAGCTAGTCATACACTTGAAGCCACTCATGTTGAGTTCTTCAGTGATGAAGATGAACCAGAAGTTGATTTAGGGAACATCACAAATTCCTATACAGTTCCAACCACTCCCAATGCAAGAATTCATAAAGATCACCCAATTGAAAATGTGATTGGTGATGTGAAGTTAACTATTCAGACAAGAAGAATGACAAAACCTACTTCTGAACAAGGGTTTCTCAGTGCTGTATATGAGCAGAAAACACATGATACCCTGAATACTTGTTTATATGCTTGTTTCCTATCATAGACAGAACCCACAAGTTTTGCTAAAGCTCTATCTGATTCATCTTGGGTGGAAGCAATGTAGGAAGAACTTCTGTAATTCAAACTCCAAAAGGTTTGGATACTTGTGGATTTGCCTTTTGGAAAGAGGGCTATTAGAACAAAATAGGTCTTCAGAAACAAGAAAGATGAAAGAGGGATTGTGATTAGGAATAAAGCAAGGTTGGTTGCACAAGGTCATAGACAAGAAGAGGGTATAGACTATGAAGAAGTTTTTGCTCCTGTGGCAAGAATTGAGGCAATAAGATTGTTTTTGGCCTATGCTTATTTTATGGGTTTTCTGGTATATCAAATAGATGTGAAGAGTGCTTTCTTATATGGAACTATTGAGGAAGAGGTTTATGTTACTCAACCACTAGGATTTAAAGATCCTGACAATCCAGACAAAGTTTACAAGGTGGTCAAGGCACTTTATGATTCGCATCAAGCACCAAGAGCATGGTATGAAACCTTGGCTAACTATCTATTAGGCAATGGGTTTAAAAGAGGCAAGATTGATTAGACATTATTTATCAAGAAGCAAAAAGGAGATATTTTGCTTGTACAAGTCTATGTTCATGACATTATCTTTGGCTCTACAAACAAGGATCTGTGTACTGGATTTGAGAAGCTTATGAAGGATAAGTTTCAGATGAGTTCTATGGGAGAACTTACTTTCTTTCTAGGATTACAAGTACAACACAAGGAAGATGGAATATTTATCAGTCAGGATAAATATGTAGCTGAAATTTTGAATAAATTCAACTACACTGATGTGAAGTTTGCTTTAACTCCAGTTGATTTGGAAAAGCCTTTAGTCAAAGATGGAGATGCTGATGATGTTGATGTACATCTCTATAGATCTCTGATTGGATCTTTGATGTATCTTACAGCATCTAGGCCAGATATTGTGTTTGCAGTATGTGCATGTGCTAGATTTCAAGTTACTCCAAAGACATCACATCTCTTAGCAGTCAAGAGAATTTTTAGATATTTGAAAGGCAAACTAACTTTAGGCCTTTGGTATTCTAGGGATTCTCTATTTGAACTAGTTGCTTATACTGATAGTGACTATGCTGGAGCAACTCAAGATAAGAAGTCTACAACTGGAGGTTGTTAGTTTTTGGGGAACAGGTTGATATCATGGCAGTGTAAGAAGCAAACTGTGGTTGCCACTTCTACAACTGAAGCTGAATATGTGGCTGCATGTAGTTGTTGTGGAAAGTCTCTGGGATCAAAACCAATTGCTGGGTTATGGGTATAATTTCCATGGTATACTATGATTCAAATGTAATACAGTACTTCTGCATATTGAAAATCCTATTCAACATTCTAAAACAAAACATATAGAGATTAGACATCGTTTTATAAGAGATTGCAATGCTAAAAAGTTAATTTAAATGGTTAAAAGTAATTCTGAACATAATGCTGCAGATCTTCTTACAAAAGGTTTTGATGCAGGAAGGTTTCAGTACTTGGTCTCAAGTTATTTAGAATGTTAATCCTTAATGTTTAAATCTCTTTATGTCTTTGTAAAGTTTTGTAAAGGATTAGTACTGTTAGTTGTATCAATTAGTACTGCTAAGTATAACTAGTACTGTCAGTTATACTTAATAATGTTTAGTTAAAATGTTGTCAAAAATTAATACTGCATAACAAGTAAAAATGCTTTGGATTGTGTTTTCGTGGTTTTGGACTAACCTTGCAGGTTAAGCAAAATTAAGTTACTTATATGTTGAATGCTTACCTCTGCAAGATTATTTTAGGGGAGGCTACTTATGTCAATATGCAGTCAAGCATGGATGAAAGGACATGTAATATCAAAAGTGGTTTAAAAAGAATAAAAAACATCTAGATAGGTCATAAGAGGTCGGGACACCAAGATACCTCAGTCTAGTGGTCCCCCTATAAAGGTTGGTGATAAGGCTATCCATAAGGAGCTGGGTGATAGAATGGAAAGGGTTGCCACTACTGCTTCTAGCTTAGAAGCAAAGCAGGACAGTGGTAACATCAATAGGACCTAATCTATGGCAACACTTAATGAGCCAAATCCTTAGGGAATGGTTAAGGTGTTGTCCAAGTGCCAATGATACCATATGGGGGTGTTGATGCTCAAACTAGGTTTGGGAAGACTACATCCTTAAACAGTCTTATGACTCCACCTCTCTAAGCAGTAAACACACTTAAAGTGGAGAGGACAATCTGAAAAATACTGATTTGATAGCCTATTGCTACAAAACTCTGTCTACATGGTGAGAAAAGAATAAAGAGATTAAGTGAGCTGAAAAAAAGAAAGAGAGTTGTGTGATAAAAACAAAAAAGAGTAAATTGGTGAGCAAAAAGAATTAAGAGATATTGTGTGAGCATAAAAACAAAAAGAGAGATTGTAAGAGTCAATATTTAGTGATGGAAATGCTCTGTGGACAAAATTGAGGTTAATACTGGTATCTCAATGTTAGTACTGCTGGGTATTACTTAGTACTGCTGGGCATTACTTAGTACTGATAGTCATATTTTAGTACTGTTGGGCTTAAAGTTAGTACTGCTAGGCTAATATTAGTACTGCTGAGTGACCGTTAGTACTGTTTGAGCCATAACAGATTTTCCTTCTCTAAATATAGCCGTTGTGAAATTTTCGCCAACTACTTCGTCTATAGTTTGTAATTAGAGAATTCATGTTCTTTCTATATAACATAGTTTTCTTCAAGATAAGTACAAAATCTTTTCAGTCGAGGAAATATTAAAACCTTAACAAACTCTCTCTTATCTAAATACCTCTACCAAACACTCATAGTCTCTCCCACGAACATATCCCAGAACCTTAATTCACTTTCTATTCATCAAATGGCGAGTTTGGAATTTTGTGACAAGCACAACATGGTTGCATACTTAGAGAAGTCAGAAGGAAGTTATAACAACCCATAATTTTCATCAATGTAATTATCCATCTATTAAATTAGATGCACCGTAATATTCATCTATTATATATATACCACCTTTTTACAAGGAATTTTTTTTGCTTTATCTCATTATGCAACATAACTTGCATCTCTAAAGTAAACGAGCTCACGCAACCTCTACCAATGCCATCTATATCTATGTTTATATCATGTAAACATCCTAATATGTCAAGTCTATATCTTAATATCATTTTTACCAAGTACATTATCCATTTAACGTACCATTTATAATAGACTTTATCCGTTAACATTTATATCAAAACCCTAATTATATTTAATGTATACATATAAAATGAATGTGCAAACCTTCAAGCATGTGTACAAGTGTACAATGCACACCATTCGAAATATAATTTCCCTCTAAGTCAATGTACAACTCATTTAAGCACAATATACAAGTCAATAATGCAAGAAAACCAAACAAGGTCATTTTACCTCCTAAATCACTTTAGTTTTTATACCTCTTAACACAAGTACCAAACACTTACTTGCATGACTTCTCCCAAACCCAAAACCTAAACCTCTAGTCATCTTAAAACCCTAATCTAAAACCTAAAACCCTAAACGAAAACCCTAAAAACCTCCTAATTTTACTTTAAACCTAAAAATAAATCCTAACCTTACTACTAAATACCCTAAGACCTTATTCCTAAACCTAAACCTTATTCGTTAACCATAATCCGGAATATTTTAACTTCTTAAACCTAACCTTAACTCGAATTCGACCCTAAAAATCCTAACCCGAAACCATATAAAACAACCGACACACCTTTTCTTTCATTTTTGACCCAATTTTATACCTAAGCTAGAACCTTGATCCTTCATGCACATATATGACCTCACCACTTTGTCACAAGAATAGCAACCAAGCTCCTCCATCACCACCTTGGTGCTACCAAGTATTACATGGGTCACCTCATTGTCCACCCATATAGTTGGACCCTCTCCAAAACCCCCACACCACCTCTGCTAAGCTACTTCCTTAGACTTACATACTACCTTAAGCTTCCTTAGTAAAACCTCTCAATAGCCCTGACCCTAGCACCAAGAAAAACTTGGTCACAAAGGGGTTTATGAGCCTTTAATATATGACCGAACACACTCACAAACTTCAGACACACCTCAAAAAACATTCACCACTCAAATGGAGTTCTAAATCAGGCCAAGGAAGAGTAGAAGGTCCCTAAGATCATAATAGAAGCCAAGAATCAAGAGAAGAAAGGTCTTGAATCCATATCTAGGCGTACGAACCCAAAAACCCCATTTCGACCCATTTTAGCTCAAGTAAGCTTATAATATTGTTCAATAAGCTCATAATCTGTTTTAGAATGTTCATAATACTCTTAAGATCATATATAAACTCTTGTTTGAAGCCTTGAATCCTCAAACCCATGTGTTTTTTATTAAAACCCTAAAAACGACCCGTTTTGATTTTCTAGCTAACGAATCCTTTTTCTAAACTTTTGTTATGTTAGAACATCTTATTTTAGCTTATTCTAATAAGCTATAACCTGCAAATATCATTTGGAACCCTAAAATAAGCTTGCATGGCTTTTTGGACTTAATTTGCAAATGTTTTCATGCATAGGGGTATATATCGTAACTTTCTAAAATTTATAACTAGAGGGGCTGAAAATGTCATTATTCCAAAGTTATAACTATAAGGACCTATTTTTCCAAGTTCTAAAGTTAAAGGTTTAAATTATATATACTTTATATATAAAGGACTAAACTTGTAAAAGTTTATAAATCGAGGGTATATATTGCCATTTTTGCAAACTTAAAAATATAAAATATAATATTTTTATATAAATTATAAAAATATATATTAATATTATAAAACTCGATTTTATTAAAACCCGACACATTAATCGTTATTAATCATCGATCGACGCATTATAAAACAATTACGTTATATAATTAACGTAATTTATCATCGACTAACTTTTGAAGAAACTTAAAATTTTATCGTATCACGTTACTAGGGAGCTTCATGTGAGGAGTTTCATTTGGGTATACGTTTTGACGAGTTTGCTGGATTTACGATTTAAAGTGTCCTGGCTCCTCAAACGTTTACTACATGACCTCTGAATTATGATGGCCCGAACAGTGATACAATATTTCCATAAATTAATAAATCAAAGTAATACGTTAAACTTTATAAAGTTTTGAAACATAAACCATCACACTAAGACTTGACATATTACCCCAGGTTGCGTGACGAAGCCGTTACTTTCACTTTATATACTTTTGCCATCAATCAGATTTTCCCTGTTAAGGTGAGTTCATAGCCTCGCATTTTAAATCTTCTAATATTTCATAAACCCGCGAGGGGGATACATGCTATAAACCATGAATGCAAGTGTTTTTCCAACTGTATGCTATCCTGATATATTATTGCCTAAGTCTTTACTTTTGCCATTAGACCCGCACTATCTTGAACCGTTATATTACTTTTCAGAGTAAGCGCGAATGCTGTGAATAGATCTATTTGGGATTGAACTCCCCCGTTGGTGTACCTATACTTTCTGGTAACTAAACGCACTTTATTTGAATCACTATGCGGGTGCTTGGCAAAGGCACCCGTTAGTGCAACTACTTGTAATTATTGATTATCTCAAGGTCTCAGTGCATGAGCTTAGGGCAATAATATTGTTTTCTATAAATATTTGTAATCCTTACAATTATTACATTAGGTGTATAACAGTAATCCACTATTGACTTGTATTCAAAATTGTTTATACATAAACCTATGAAATTTCTATAACCATCTGTGTTGACCTTTTTAGCATGTTTATCTTAGGTATTTGAGCAACTTATGACACGGAGTGGCACGGACTTGAAGATGGCTAAACTGTTATCATTCAAACTTTATGTTTTCATGTAGATTTTGGGACCTTGTGTAAAAAACTCGATGAAATATGAATTTTAAATGATCTTTTAAAAACATCTCTTTTTGATCGTTTTCTATGATTATGACTGTTGTACTATGAAATAATACCCCAGAATAGCTTCCGTTACTATATGTCAAAAATGGGGGTGTTATAGAAGTGAGGGGTTTAATAAAATCATTGATTTTCTAACTACAAGTCACATCAAGAATGCCCTCACTGAATGCCCAACCCTTTATACTTCTCCTATAGAACAATTTTGGAAAACTGCTGCTTTGAGCACAAATGAGGATGGAGTCAGGGGAATCACTACTACCATAGATAGGAAGATCAAGGTATTTGTTTTTGAGGCCTCCATTAGAAGACATCTCAAGCTTGAGGATTCTGAAGGGTCTTAAAAATCTACTAGACTATAGAAATTTTTGAGCAATGGTCTTCATAGGGTATGTAATCACTTTTGATAGCCTAACTTTTCAAAAGGGACATTTTTTCCCTTAGTGGAAATTCTTCATTCATACCATTCTCCACTGTTTGAGTCCTAAGAAGACTGCTTGGGAGCAGTTTAGTAGCAATATAGCTACTGCTATCATTTGCTTGGCAACTAACCGTACCCTTTACTTTTCCAACTTAATTTTTGAGGCCATTCTAAAGAACTTAGATTAGTACGACAAAGTTTTTGATGTATCCCAGATTCATTCAAATCTTTTTGAACAAACGCAAGAGAATGCTTTTACCTCATAAGAGAACCTTTCCTACTCCTACCCTTACACAAAAACTATTTAGTAATATGAAGAGGGGTTCCAAGGGATGTTCTGGGGTGGACATACCACTATTTCCAACCATGCTCACTACACCTGAGTCATCTCCTTCTAGGATAAATCTTCACCTCTTATCACCACATACACATCCATCAAAAACTCACAAAAACCACAATCTACACCATTCATCTACTCAAACCACTCCTTTTCTAAGGAGGCTGCTTCTAATGCCTCATGGGAATACCTCTTTAAAGTGTTCCTCACTTGGACGTGGTGTGGGGTAGGTTTATCACTTAATGAATTAACAAATCTCTGTACCACACTATCCAAAAAGGTTAAAAGTGTAGAGTCTGAATTAAAGCAAAAAAAAAACAGACCTACAATGCTGCCCTTATAAAACTGATCAAAAGGGTGAAGAAGTTAGAGCAGACAATCTAGACAAGCCAAGCTAGGAGGAGAGCCAAAGTTATAATCACTGATGATGAGGAAGCTGAGGAGGAGCTTCCAATTGGGGAGTAGTTTGATTGTAGAAAACTAGACCTTGGATTGGGGCCTTGGAATTTCTTTAGTTCCTCCACATGTTGCAGATCAAGGGAGGATTGATGATACTCAGATTAGTGATCAACCTGAAGAGTAGTTAGGTGTTTTTAGTGCAGCTACAGCTCTTGCAGATACAGCTAGAAGAAGGAGAAGTGTTGAAAATATTCAAACTTACATCAGAAGAAGAAGAGAAGTTAGTATTGGCAGTGGTGGAGTTAGTACTGCCAGTAGATTAGTTAGTACTGCTGATATTAGTACTGTAGGTGAATTGGATAGTACTGCTGGTATAAAGGCAAAAGACAAAGGCAACTTAATATGATGAGTTGTGCCACCAAAAGAAAATAAAGAAGAGGGTTCAAGTACAAATGAGTGTTGATGAGGAATTAGCTAAGAAGGTATTTGAGGAGGAACAAGCTAGATTTAAGGCAGAACAAGAACAAGAAAGGATTGACTTGAAACAGCCTTGGAATTACAAAAGCAATTAGATAAAAGAGAAGAAGTTGCAGCTAAAGTTGATGAAGCTCATGATATTGATTGGAGTGATCATGTTGTTCTAAGATATCATACACTTCAAAATAGACCTTTCTCTGTGGCTGGAGTAAGGAAGAACATGTGTCTGTATCTGAAGAATCAAGGTAGATACAAGATGAGTCATTTTAAGGGAATGAGCTATGAAGACATTAGACCTATATTTGAAAGAGTATGGGATCAAAATTAGGCTTTTATACCTATGGGTTCTGAGATTAAGAAGGAAGTTATGAAGAGATCAGGATTTGATCTTCAATAAGAATCTTCAAAACTAGTTGAAAAAGAGATAGTTCAGCAAGATGATGTTATAGCTGAACAAGCTGTGAAAGAAAGTTCTAGGATAGCTGGAGGAAGAAGAAAGAAATCACTTGCTAGGAAAAGAGCAAGAGAAACTCTTAGTAAAGAAAGTGCTAAGAAACAAAAGTTAGAAGATGATACTGAGAAAGAAGAACTTTAAGTTTTCTTGAACATTGTTCCTAAAGAAGAAAGTCTTGATGTTGAATCATTGGCAACAAAGTATCTAATAGTTGACTGAGAGACACATATTCTAGCAAATGATAAATACTATTATCAAATCAAAAGAGCAGATGGATGGGTTAAAACATTTCAGATATTTAGTGTAATGCTTTTATAATTTTGATAGGCATGATGTGCTGGATTGTACATGATTGGCAATGGAAAGATTTTCAGACAGCAAGTCCAAAAAGGTTATGGCTTATTGCTTTGGGGAGGATCTGAATGGACATTGATTGAACCAAAATAAGAAGTTGAATTATGGAGTAATCTACAAGACTGGAATCTGATTATATAGAAAGTTAACACCCTAACACCATTATACTCACCACCTTACAACAAAATGCTTACCACACCCCCCCCCCCCCCTCATAATTTTTGGGAGTTATGTGCTTTTAATGGATATGGTTTAGTGATTCACTATGATGTAGAAAATAAATTTCCTCTATACAAGGATTATTCTGTCAAAAATGTTGAGTAGAAAGCTAGAAGTTGATCATCAAAGTGATATGGGTTATGAGCTCATCAGGTTTGTCAAGTCACAATTACAGCAGTAGAAATGTGATTGGAAGCATCCTCAGCAGTGCAGACTAGAAGATTTGATTCAGAAGAAACTTGAGATTTGAAGGTAAATCACAAGTTTAGGGGAGGATTGTTGGGAATAAATCTTCACAAGTTAGTACTTCTAGTTCAAGAACTTAATACTGCTCAAGATATAACTAACAGTACTAACTAGGTTAGTACTGCCAGAAGAAAAGTTAGTACTGCCAGTACTAAACTTAGTACTGCTAGAAGACTTAGTACTGCTGCATGAAGATTACAACTGCCAGAAGATCAAAGACGTGTGAAGTGATATGTATGGAATGATTTAATGTATATCTTATATAATTAGAAGATACGTTGATATCTTATATAAGTTTAGAAGATTTGTAGTTATCTTGTAAAGGAATCCTTGGTGTATAAAAGGAGATCTTAGGTTTTGGTTGTAAACACATCTCGATAGATACATTCATAGCTTCAAGGTTGTAAACCCTAGTACTAGACAGAGTACTCGTATTATTCATCATAATAATATTGAAGCTTTTTGGTTATATTCATTGTTCATTCATTCTACTGCATCACAGTTTACTATTACATTCATATTCTTCTAAGTACTAAAGAGTAGATTCCGCATACTCTTAGTATCAACAAAGTTTCTAGCATAGTTCTATTCAATACAACTAACCCTTTAACAAGGTTTGCAAGATCAAGTTGGGATCAACAATTGGTATCAGAGCCATGGGGCTCTCGATCTAGGATCTACAAGGTTTGTTGATGTCGTGCTATAAAGGAAAAAGAAGGTATGATTTTCTGTTTTGAAAGTTATGGGCGATTTGATGATTTTATGGTTTTTGCGACACTAAAAAGTGTCATCTTTATACTTAAAAAAAAGACGACTATGATTATTTTTAGTGCAATTTGTGTTGGTAAAAACTAAGGTTTTTCATTAAACCCTAATCTGGTCATGAAGATTGATTCGTCCTTGGTTTCAAGAAGTAGCGGGTACGATTGGTTTGTGAACAAAAGAACGAGCAACATGGTTTGACGATCAGCTAATTGTTTTTTGGTGTTAAGAAGAAGTTGCTAAAAACCCTAATTATCTAATATTTGATCGTTTATTGGTATGAAGATACAAGGCTGCGGGATTTTTGATCTTGATTCGATTGTACTGCTCCACATTGATTTTAAAAGCTGATTGGGCTTGAAGGTATGTTAGTGCTGCTTATGTACATGTTTCTGCTGTCAATGAAGATAAGAAAGGTTATATTGCCCAATGAAACAATTAGTACTGAGATTGAAAGTTTATACTGCCAGTTGGATATTAGTACTGCTAGGCTTACAAGTTAATATTGCTGCTTATGTGAACTTAATACTGCCAATGAAACTTAATTCTGCTACAAGAAAAAGTTAAATACTACTGATTGGATTTGAAACAAGTATATTAAGGCATGGGTTTGAAACATGTAATTAAGGCTACAAGCTTTGATTAGTGATGCCAATGGCAGTTAATACTGCTAGCCTTATTAAAGTAGTTAGTGTTGCTCAAATTGTTTATGCTACCAACATGAAGGTTAATACTGCTAGAGCATAAAAGAGTTAATACTGCTATCCTTATCAGTTAATGCTGCAAGAGTATTTTTAAGCAGTTAATGCTGCCAGGCTTATTTCATGTGTTTGTACTGCCAGTATTAAATAAGTTTATGCTGCTAGCTTTAGCAGATATCGGATAACACACATGTTGAATCTCAGATTGAATAGATGCTTCGTTTAAGGGGAAGCTAATTGGTTATGATTTTAAATGTTCTTAAACGTTTTAAAGGCTCGTATTTTCTTGGATTAATTAATTACGAAGATGGTTATTTATCACTTATTTGGAGGTGAAGTGGAGTTTCACAGGTTTGTGTTCTTATCATATCTTAAATGGCTTACAACATTTGGAGATAACTTGTTCATGCTTAGAAACGATGTGATAAAGACTTGTCAAAATTTAGCAAAGGTGTGTGATTTTTCTTATGGTGCTCAAAGCTCACATTTGCTATCACTTGGTATGTGTCTCATAAAAGATGAGGATAATTGCGGTCTACTTATATTTCAAAGATTTATTTATAAGTTTGGAGTCACGTGGATAGTATAAGATATAAGACACAAGTTTGGGTTGTTGTACTTTAGCATCAAATTAGTAATACTTAGTTTTCTTCATTAGTAATCATTACATAGAGCCTACATTCAAGAAATGGTTAACATATGAGTTTCAGGGGAAGCTTAATGTTAAAATGTTTAACCATTTATATGTTACATCGAGGTGAAGGTTTGTACATGCTAGTTATTTTACTACTGCTAGTTATGTTTCTACTATCACTACTTTAATCCATCCTTCCAACAACTTGAAATTCCTCCATGATGTACCATTAAGATAAATGAACTTGAGCAGTGATACTTAAAGTGCAGTAGTATTAATAACTAGCAGTAGTAAAAATCATTTCACCTCGATGTAAATTTAATTTGGTTAACATTTTACATTAAGCTTCCCCTGAAACTCATATGTTAACCATTTCTGAATGTTGGCTCTATGTAATGTTTACTGATGAAGTAAAACTAAGTATTACTCATTTGATGCTAAAGTAACAACAACCCATAACTTGTGTCTTGTATACTTATATATCCACGTGACTCCAAACTATATAAATAAATCTTTGAATATAAGTTGACCGCAATTATCCTCATCATCTATGGAGACACCCAGACCCAATAGTGATAGCAAATGTTGAGATTGAGCACCTTAGAAAAATCACACACCTTTGTAGATTGTCAAGTTCTTCGTCCACTTCGTTTCTAAGCCACAACAAGTTACCTCCAAAATGTTGTAAGCCATTTGAGGATTGATTAAAACATTAAACCTATGGAACTCCACTTAAACTCTAAATAAGTGATAAAAATATCCATCTTCGTAATTAATTAATCCAAGAAAATTACGGAGCTTTATAACGTTTAAGAACATTTAATAATTCTTAACCAGTTAGCTTTCCTCTTAAATGAAGCATCTGATTCAATCCGAATTCAACATGTGTGTTATCCGATATATGAGCTTAAGCTAGCTAGCTAAAAACATATTTAATACTTTGGTAGTACAAAACTCACGAAATAAGCATGGCAGCATTTATCTGTTTTAAAAAATACTCTAGCAGCATTAACTGATAAGGGGGCTAGCAGTATTACACTCTTTTATGCTCTTGCCTGTATTTAACCTTCATAGTTGCAAGCATTATACAATTTGAGCAACACTATACTTTATATGGTAGCAGTATTAAAATGAAATTGGCATCACTAATCAAAGCTTGTAGCCTTAATATACTTGTTTCAAACCCAGCCTTAATATACTTGTTTCAAACCCAATCAGTAGTATTAACTCGGTTCTTGTAGCAACATTAAGTTGCATTGGCAGTATTAAGTTCACATAAGCAGCAATATTAACTTGTAAGCCTAGCAGTACTAATATCCAACTAGCAGTATAAACTTTCAATTATCAGTACTAAGTGTTCATTGGCAGTATTAACCTTTCTTATCTTCATTGATAGCAGAAACATGTACATAAGCAGCACTAACATACCTTCAAGCCCAATCAGCTTTAATAATCAATGTGAGCAGTACAAACTCGAATCAAGATCAAAATCCTGCTGCCTTTTTCTTCATACCAATAAACGATCAAATATTAGATAATTAGGGTTTTTAGCAACTTCTTCTTAACACCAAAAACAATTAGTTGATCCGTCAAACCATGTTGCTCGTTCTTTTGTTACACCAAACCAATCGTACCGCTAATTCTTGAAACCAGGACGAATCAATCTTCATGACCAGATTAGGGTTTAATGAAAAACCTTAGTTTTTACCAACACAAATTGCACTAAAAATAATCATAGTCGTCTTTTTTTTAAGTATAAAGATGACACTTTTTAGTGTCGCAAAAAAACCATAAAATCATCATAATCGCCCATAACTTTTCAAACAGAAAATCCATACCTTCTTTTTTCCCTTTAGTGCACGACATCAACAAACATGTAGATCCTAGATCGAAGCCCCATGGGCTCTGATACCATATGTTGATTCCAACTCTGATCTTTGCAAACCTTTGTTAAAGGGTTTTGGTTGTATTGAATAGAACTATGATAGAAAACTTTGTTGATACTAAGAGTATGCGGATCTACTCTTTGTACTTAGAAGAATATGACATGTAAATAGTTAAACTGTGATGCATGTAGAATGACTTATGAACGTGATATAACCCAAAAAGCTTCAATATTATTATTGATGAATAATACGAAGTACTTGTCTAGTATAGGGTTTACAACCTTGAAGCTTAATTGAATGTGTCTATCGTTGATGGTGTTTACAACCAAAACCTAGGTTCTCCTTTATACACCAAGGAATCCTTTACAAGATAACTACAAATCTTCTAAACTTATATAATATATCTACGTATCTTCTAATTATATAAGATATATATTAAATCATTCCATACATATCACTTCACACATCTTTGATCTTCTGGCAGTTGTAATCTTCATGCGGCAGTACTAAGTCTTCTAGTAGTACTAAGTTTAGTACTAGCAGTACTAACTTCTAGCAGTACTAACCTAGTTAGTACTGTTAGTTATATCTTGAGCAATAGTAAGTTCTTAAACTAGAAGTACTAACTTGTGAAGATTTATTCCCAACAATCCTCCCCTAAACTTGTGATTTACCTTCAAATCTTAAGTTTCTTCTGAATCAAATCTTCTAGTCTTCACTGCTGAGGATGCTTCCAATCACATTTCTACTGCTGTAATGTGACTTGACAAACCTGTTGGAGATCATATATCCCATATCACTTTGATGAGTAACTTCTAGCTTTTTACTCAATTTTTTGACAGTAAATATCTTGTGCTAGAGGATATTTATTTTCTACCATCATTGTGAATCACTAACCAGTAATCCATTCAAAGAAAATGATCTCCACAAAAAATTATGTAACTTTTAGTTTATCAGATTCCAGTCTTGTTGATTTCTTCATATTTTATCTTCTTTATTTGGTTCAATCAATGTCTTCGGGATCTCCCTAAGCATTAAGCCATAAACCCTTTTGGGACTTGCTGTCTGAAATCTTTCCTTGACCAATCTGTACAATTCCAGCACATCTTGCCTATCAAAATCATAAAGCATTACACTAAATATCTTGTAATGTTTAACACTTCAATTGCTCCTTTTGATTTGTATAGTATTTTATTCAGTTGCTAGGAATCTGTGTCTAAGTCAATATTAGATACTTTGTTGTAATGATGTCAACATTAAGACTTTCATTCTTCAGGAACATGTTAAGGAAAACTTGAAGTTCTTTGCTTTTCAGTTATCATCTTCTAACTTTGTTTCTGAGTAATTTTCTTCACTAAGAGTTTCTCTTGCTCTTTTCCTAGCAAGTGATTTCTTTTTCTTTCCTCCAGCTGTCTTAGAACTTTCTTTCATGCTTTGTTAGCTTATAACATCATCTTGCTAAACTATCTCTTCTTTAACTGGTTTTGAAGATTCTTGTTGAAGATCAAATCTTGATTTCTTCATAACTTCCTTCTTAATCTCAGAACCCATAGGTATAAAAGCATGATTTTGATCCCATACTCTTTCAAATATAGGTCTAATGTCTTCATAGCTCATTCCCTTAAAATGACTCATCTTGTATCCACCTGATTCTTCAGTTGCAGATACATGTTCTTCCTTACTTCTAGCCACAGAGAAAGTTATTTTGAGTGTATGATATCTTAGAACATCAGGATCACTCCAATCAATATCATGAGCTTCATCAACTTTAGCTGCAACTTCTTCTCTTTCATCTAACTGCTTTTGCAATTCCAAGGCTGTTTCAAAGTCAATCCTTTCTTGTTCTTATTCTGTTTTAAATCTAGCTTGTTCCTCTTCAAATACCTTCTTAGCTAATTCCTCATCAACACTCATTTGTACTTGAACCCTCTTCTTGATTTTTTTTGGTCTGTGGCTCAGGACTCATGCATAATTATGTTGCCTTTGTCCTTTGCCTTTACACCGAAGTACTATCCAATTCACTGGCGCGAAGTACAATATCAGCTTGTAGTACTACTATTCTTTCGGGGCCAGTATTAACTACACACTGCTATTACTAACTTCTCTTCTTCTTCTGATGTACGTTTGAACATTTTCAACACTTCTCCTTCTTCTAGCTGCATCTACAAGAGTTGTAGCTGCACTAAAAACTCCTAACTGCTCTTTAGGTTGATCACTAATCTGAGTATCATCAAACCTCCCCTGATCTGCAGCATGTGGAGGGGAACTAAATAAATTCCAGCATCCAGTCTTAGTTCTTAAATCAAAATATCTCCCCTTGATTGGAAGGTTCCTCCTCAGCTTCCTCATCATAGAGGATTACACTTTGGCTCTCTCTCTAGCTTGGCTTGTCTTGATTATCTGCTCTAACTTCTTCACCCTTTTGATCACTTTTGTAAGAGCAGCATTGTAGGTCTGTTTTGTTTGCTTTAATTCAGACTCTAAGCTTTTAACCTTCTTGGATAGTGAGGTACAGAGATTCGTCAATTCATTAAGTGATAAACTACCCACACCACGTCCAAGTGAGTGAACACTTTAAAGAGGTGATTCATGAGGCATTAGAGCAGCCTCCTTAGTAACAGGTGTGGTTTGATTAGATGATGGTGTAGATTGTGGTTGTGAGGTTGATGGATGTGTTTGGGGTGATAAGGATGGTGAAGATGTTATTCTAGAAGGAGATGACTCAGGTGTAGTGAGCATGGTTGGAAATAGTGGTATGTCCACCCCAGAACATCCCTTGGAACCCCTCTTCATATTACTAAATAGTTTTTGTGTAAGGGTAGGAGTAGGAAAAGTTCTCTTTTGAGGTAAAAGCATTCTCTTACGTTTGTTCAAAAAGATTTGAATGAATCTGGGATACATCAAAAACTTTGTCGTACTATCTAAGTTCTTTTGAAATGGCTCTAAAATTAAGTTGGAAAGTTAAAGTACAGAAAAATAGTTAGTTGCCAAGCACATGATAGCAGTTGCTCATTATATGCTACTAAACTGCTCCCAAGCAGTCTTCTTAGGACTCAAACAGTGGAGAATAGTATGAATGAAGAATTTCCACTAAGGGAAAAAATGTCCCTTTTGAAAAGTTAGGCTATCAAAAGTGATTACATACCCTATGAGAGCCAGTTGCTCAAAAATTTCTATAGTAGGTAGAGTTTTAAGACCTTCAGAATCCTCAAGCTTGAGATGTCTTCTAATGGAGGCCTCAAAAAAAATACCTTGATATTCCTATCTATGGTGTAAGTGATTTCCCTGACTTCCATCCTCATTTGTACTAAAGCAGCAGTTTGCCATAATTGTTCAATAGGAGAAGCATATAGGGGTTGGGCATTCAGTGAGGGCATCTTGTGTGACTTTAGTTAGAAAATTATTGCATTTGATTAAACCCCTCACTTTTATAACACCCCCATTTTTGCAAATATAGTAGCGGAAGATAATCTGAGGTATTATTTCATAGTACAACAATCATAATCATAGAAAACGATCAAAAAGAGATGTTTTTAAAAGATAAGTTATCATTCATTATTTCATCAGAGTTTTTTACAAACAGATGGTCCCAAAATCTACTGAAATCATTAAAGTATTTAAATGATTACAGTTTAGCCATCTTCAATGTCCGTGCCACTCCGTACCATAGTTGCTCAAATACCTGAGATAAACATTCTAAAAAGGTCAACACAATGGTTGAGTGAAATTCATAGGTTTATGTTAAACAGTTTGAATACAAGTCAATAGTGGGTTACGTTGTTATACACCCATAAGTGTAATAATTGTAATGAGTACAATTATTATAGAAAACAGTATTATTGCCCTAAGCTCATGACACCGAGACCTTGAGATAATCAATAATCACAAGTAGTTTCCCTAACGGGTGCCTTTGCCAAACACCCGCATAGTGATTCAATCAAGTGTTTAGTTACCAGAAAAGTATAGGTACACAAGGGGAGGTTAAATTCCAAATAGATCTATTCACAGCATTCGCGCTTACTCTGAAAAGTAATTAACGGTTCATGATAGTGGGGTCTTAATGGCAAAAGTAAAGACTTAGGCAATAATATATCAGGATAGTATACAGTTGGAAAAACACTCGTATTCATGGTTTATAGCATGTATCCCCCTCGCGGGTTTATGAAATATTAGAAGATTTAAAATGCGAGGCTATGAACTCACCTTAACAGGGAAAATCTGATTGATGGCAAAAGTATATTAAGTGAAAGTAACGGCTTCGTCACGCAACCTGGGGTAATATGTCAAGTCTTAGTGTGATGGTTTATGTTTCAAAACTTTATAAAGTTTAACGTATTACTTTGATTTATTAATTTATGGAAATATTGTATCACTGTTCGGGCCATCATAATTCAGAGGTCATGTAGTAAACGTTTGAGGAGCCAGGACACTTTAAATCGTAAATCCAGCAAACTCGTCAAAACGTATACCCAAATGAAACTCCTCACATGAAGCTCCCTAGTAACGTGATACGATAAAATTTTAAGTTTCTTCAAAAGTTAGTCGATGATAAATTACGTTAAATATATAACGTAATTGTTTTATAATGCGTCGATCGATGATTAATAACGATTAATGTGTCGGGTTTTAATAAAATCGAGTTTTATAATATTAATATATATTTTATAATTTATATAAAAATATTATATTTTATATTTTTAAGTTGCAAAAAAATTGCCTGTGTGCCTTTCTAATCTACAATTATAACCACCCCCAATCCAACATCAACATAATACATCCACTTACGCCATTATATCTACACCTCCCAATAATTTATATAAAAATATTATATTTTATATTTTTAAGTTTGCAAAAATGGCAATATATACCCTTGATTTATAAACTTTACAAATTTAGTCCTTTATATATAAAGTATATGTAGTTAAAACCTTTAACTTTAGATCTTGGCAAAACAGGTCCTTATAGTTATAACTTTGGAATAATGACATTTTCAGCCCCTCTAGTTTTAAATTTCAGAAAGTTACGATATATACCCTTATGCATGAAAACATTTACAAATCAAGTCCAAAATTCATAATTTTGATATTTTTGAAATCCAAAAGAGTTTTGCAGCTTATGGCTAACTAGAATAAGCTAAAATAAGATGTTCTAACATAACAAAAGTTTTGAAAAAGGATTCGTTAGCTAGAAAATCAAAACGGGTCATTTTTAGGGTTTTTAATAAAAAACGCATGGGTTTGAGGATTCAAGGCTTTTACAAGAGTTCATATAGGATCTTAGGAGTCTTACGAATATTCTAAAACAGATTATGAGTTTATTGAACAAGATTTTGAGCTTACTTGAGCTAAAATGGGTCAAAATGGTGTTTTTGGTTTCATACGCCTAGAAATGACTTCAATGGCTTCTTTCTCTTAACTCTTAGCTTCAATTATGATCTTAGGGACTTCTCTTGATCCTCCTTGGTCTGATTTAGAACTCCATTTGTGTGGTGATGAGTTTTTGAGGTGTGATTGAAAGAATAGGGGTCTTGGCTATTTATAGGGCTCGAAAACTTAGTGGTTAAGGGTTGTGGCTTGAAGTAAGGACCAAGGGTGCTAGGGTAATGACTAAGGGAAGCTATAGGATGATTAAGAAGGACTAAGAGTAGCTATGCAAGGTGTGGAGTGGTGGTGAAGGGTGTAGCTGCCAAGGGATGACGGGGAGGGTATTTGGAGTGCAAGTGGTGGTAGTAGCTTACAAGGAGGTGATGGAGGTGCTTGTATGGCTGCTAGATGACATGGTGGTGATGTAATAGTGGTTCTTAAGGTGCTTGTTTGGTTTAAAATGGTTTAAAAATGAAATAAGAGGGTGTCGGGTTAGTTTTGGTTTCGTGCTAGGGTTTTTGGTCTTAATTCGAGTTAAGGTTAGGGTTTAGGATAGCTTAAGGTTTAGGATTAAGGTTTAGGATTTAAGCTTAGGGTTTAGGATTAAGGTTTAGGGTTTAGTTTTAGGTTTAAAATGAAATTAGGGTTTTAGGGTTTCGTTTAGGGTTTAGGGTTTTAGATTAGGGTTTTAGGATGACTTAGGGTTTAGGTTTAGGGTTTAGAAGTCATGCATTAAGTGCTTGTACCTTGTGTTAAAGTGGTAGTAAGAAACTAAAGTGATTTAGGAGGTAAAATGACCTAGTTTGGTTTTCTTGCATTATTGACTTGTACATTGGGCTTTAGAAAGTTGTAACTTGATTTAGGAGGGAAAAGATATTCAAATGTTATGCATTGTACACTTGTACACATGTTTGAAGGCTTGCACATTTATTTTATATGTATACATTACATATAATTAGGGTTTTGATATAAACGTTAACGGATAAAGTCTATTTTGATATAACGTTGTAAATGGTACGTTAAATGGATAATGTACTTGGTAAAATGATATTAAGATATAGACTTGACACATTAGGATGTTTACATGATATAAACATAGATATAGATGGCATTGGTAGAGGTTGCGTGAGCTCGTTTACTTTAGAGATGCAAGTTACGTTGCATAATGAGATAAAGCAAAAATTTCCCTGTAAAAAGGTGGTATATATATAATAGATGGATATTACAGTGCATCTAATTTAATAGATGGATAATTACATTGATGAAAATTACGGGTTGTTATAGTCTCCCTCCCTTAAAAGAAATCTCGTCCCGAGATTTAGTTGGATGCCGGAGTGATGTTGGAAAACAGATGTGGATACTTGGCACGAATTTGATCTTCGCGTTCCCACGTAATTTCTGGTCCTCTTTTAGAGTTCCATCTTACTTTGACTATAGGAATACGACTTTGTTTTAGTTGCTTGACTTCTCGATCCATGATCTCTACTGGTTCTTCCACAAAGTTGAGTTTGTCATCGAGTCGAAGCTCTTTCATTGGAATGACAAGGGATTCGTCAAATAAGCATTTCTTTAGATTAGAAATGTGGAAAGTACTGTAGACATTACTGAGCTCTTCAGGAAGCTTAAGTTTATATGTCACTGGCCTAATCCGTTCAAGGATTTTGAAAGGTCTAATGTACCGGCGATTAAGCTTTCCTCGTTTTATGAATCGGATGACACCTTTACGAGGTGATACTTTTAACATAACACGATCTCCAACTTGAAGTTCTAAAGGCTTTCGCCTTACATTGGCGTAACTTCTTTTCCGATCTCTTGCAGCTTGCAAGCGTTGTCGAATTTGCACTATCTTTTCAATGGTTTCATGGATTATTTCTGGTCCTGTAAGTTGAACATCTCCAACTTCGACCCAGCAAACAGGTGATCTGCATTTTCGACCATAAAGTGCCCCAAATGGTGCTGCCTTAATACTGGCATGGTTACTGTTATTGTAAGAAAATTCTACTTGTGTCGCAGCGGAAGTATGAAAAATATTCGGGGGCGTTACTTCATAATACAATAGCACAAGATACAAGAGAACGACCTCTAAATGTGTCATTTGAAAAGTAATCTCGTTGATTTCTTTGAAATTGATATAACATTTGTCCCATAATTGCATCACAATGAAAAGCTTGAAAATAACCCAACGAGATTTGATCATTTGTATGTAAGTAGAAATCCATAAATGAAATCTTGTCAATTTTAGACTCCATTGCACATCAAGTAAGCCAAGCATCTAATTCACCTGAGAAAAACATGCTTAAAAGTGTCAACATTAAAGTTGGTGAGTTCATAGAGTTTTGTAAGTATAAATGTAAATGTTGGAATCTAAAGATTTATAAAGTATATATGACCATTTCAATCCTTATAATATTCGCCAAAAATGTAAGAGTAAATGTAGAACCGAAAGAGTTTAGTGTTTATTGCTTCGCCGCAATATAATGAAAAGTGTTCAGAAATTAGTAATGTTCAATAAGTAGTATGGATTAGTGATATCGTGATTTTCAAAATGTATGGTTTACTATAACAGATTCAGTACCAATAAATAATATTACTGTTGCGCTAAGCTCAAGACACTAAAGCTCGACATTATGTATGCAATTTAATGCATATTAAAAGGCCCGTGTAGATGTCTCTAAAACCCGTAACATACATCATTGTTCTGACATTGTTTGATTCGTGTTTTCAGTACGGTCGAAACTAGTGAGAGCTACTCACCCGAATAGGGATGTCAATCCCAAATAGATCTATTTATACACTCGCGCTTCCTCAACCGGTCCTCCGGTCAAGAATTTAACAGTTCATGATAATGGGCAATGGTGGGTTATGTTACTTAGGCACATGTAAACAGGAGATGATAACCGAAAACACTTGTGTCCAATAAAAATTAACTATTGTATTCGTAAATAGCTTTGAGTACTTAAATCCATAAGTAGAAAAGAGTATGATATAAATCAAGTAATTGAGTTTGTAATGAGTATGTAAACAATTTCGTAATCGCATAGGCAAATGAGTATGTAACAAAGTATGAAACCAAGTCTGTAATCAACCACGTAATTGTGGTTGCAATGAATTGCAAAATCAAGTATGTAAACCAAGTGTGTAGAATAGTATGTAAAAGATTTTGTAAACGAACATGTAAATAAGTTGTATTGAGCAAACAAGCATGTTCTCTCCCCAAAAATATATGTAAAACTAGTAAAACATGGGGCTATAAACTCACCTCGAGGTTGTAGAACGATTGGCAGGAATGCGCATATTAAGCGCCAGACAAAACGGAAACTGGAACGGCTCGACCAAGAAGCTGCGGTTTATCTTAACGGTTCTATCCTACTAGCCTAGGATAATGTATTTGGGTTTTCCGATGAATGAGTACATCAACGCGACACGTTGATAAAAGATTTAGATTTAAAGTTGTAATAGTTTGGTGGTTGGTTAAATAAATAAATCAAAAAGTAAACGCAAGGTGTGTAATATATTCCGTATATATTACATAATGAAAAATGACCGAGTATATAATTCATACCGTGTATTATATAACAAGATACACAACCAAAAGAATAACTCGAAGCGTATATAATACACGACATGTGTTACCTCTAAAAGGTGACAATTAAAATAAAATGGTCTAATTATATAATACTTTCCAAGTATTATATAAGAAAGATGATAAAAATAAATGAAACTAAATAATTCGACACGCGCCCGGATACCCCCAAATAATTAAATAGAAAGTTTCTTTATAAAAATAAACGCACGTTTTAAAGTTGCGGATTTGATAAATGAAATCTCTAAAATTATAGCTTACGTTTGATTCTCGGGTCTTCACGATCAAATATTTCTTAAGACATTTCAAGATAATAAGTAAAGTAGGTTTGTAAAAACTTACTAAGCATAGCAATTTATAAAAATCTCGGCATGACCTATTCGTTTATTTAACGCTTTCCATATTAACAAAAATCAATCATTTTCCTTCAATTAAATATGTCCATGTTACAAACCCAAACACACTCCTTAAGGTTATTATAAACATAAAAACAAAAATAATAAATAAAGTATTTATTTAACCATTTCCACCATTTAGATCCGATTTTAATATTTATAAAACCTTATGTTATATTTATTAGTCGATTTGTATTAAACCAAACGCACTCTTTGTGCGGTGGTATGTGCTTAAATACACATATCTTTGACCTTTAAAACCAGACTTAAATGACCAAAAACGTACAAAAAATACATTGTATTTGTATGTTTTTACTTATATTGTGCAAGAAACGGATATCTGACAAAAGGACGAAAAATAAAGCAAAAACGAACAAAACCGAGCACGGAATGGAAAAGCATGGAAAAGTCAAAGTCAAGTCAAAGCCAAAAAGTCAACCAAGTCAAAGTCAAAGTCAACCCCAAAAGTCAACGGTCAAAGAAGAAGCCAAAACCGAAAAAATGTTAAATGGGCCCACCCGAACCCATCTAATAGGCCAGGTCAATCCATTTAAACATTAAGAAGACCAAATGGGCCCAACTCCTTACTATACCAAGACATGGCCCAAGATCCCTTTATATGTTAAAAAAGCCCAATCTGCCATATAAGGCCCAATCACTTTAACTGTGTTATGTCCTTAAGTCTTAACATCGTTAGTCCCACATGGACTAACTTTGCAAAGTCAACATACATAATAGAGGACTTATTCTGCCAACCCCTCAAAGTTATACACGCCACAAGGACGACAATTGCAATACATTAATACAACATTAGGGGCTTATCTTGCCATTTCACTAAACCTTCACCCTGCATTTAATCAAAATAGAGTATAACAAACCCTTTCCCGCCCAAACATCCCCATCACTATTCATCTATCTTCCTCACCTCGGCTACTGTTCCTACAAACAAAACCATCCCTTTCACCTCACCCCACCTCACTACACTCCAATTGCCACTTTGGCAATCCAAGAAAACACCATTGGACAAGGGAAATTGAGGGTTTTGATCAACTGCCTTGGGCACAAATAAAAATGGAGGGCCAAGATTGCTTTGGGATTTTACCTCACACAACAAGCACAGCTTTGAAGACAGAGCTACTTAACTTTATTTTTGATTTTTTAAGAAAACTTTATAAGCTACAAATTCTAAGATAAGCTAAAAACAGACCAAATAAGCTATAAGCTACTTAATAACTAAACTAATAAGCTAAACTAACTTAGAAATAAGTAAAAGAAATAAGCCATAAGCTGTTAAACTTAATAAGCACTTATGCATAAATGGAAACCAACAAGGCAGATTAGCAACTTTTGGCTTAATTTCAAGCTAACTACTAGAACCTTATGAAGATTAGCTTAACAACTACTTAAAGCTTAGCTAATAAGCTTCTTAAAACAATAGTCAGAAAACATTTTGAAATCTAAATGAGTATTGAAAAAGCAATAAGAAAAAGCTACAGGCTACTCTTGATATTTTTGGATTTTTAATGAAAAAGCTAAAATAAGCTAGCTACTGAACTTAATAAGCTAAAAACTATTTAATCCTATCCTATGAGCTAGTCTAAGCAAAAATTAAGTTAAACCTACAAGCTATAAGCTACTATTCTCTAATAAGCACTAAATGAGACTCTTAGAACCAAACAGGCCCTGCAAGGACCTTTAAGCTTATTTTTCAATGAGCTATTGGGTCCTTGTGGGAATCTGACTTATGCAGGCTTATACTACAGCTAATAAGCTACCTAAATCTACTTTTAAAAATTATTTTGAAAACTAAATGCTTAATGAAAAAGCTAAATGAAAATAGCCTAGAAACTCAGAACATACTGAATTGGTTTTTTGGATTTCAAAAAGACAAATAGCTTAATTGAAAGCTAAAAACAGATGACCAAATAAGCTTTATAAGCTAAAATAAGTTCAAACACACTTAAACTATCTTATAATCTACTTGTGCAAGAAATTTGAAAAGCTAAAAGTTATTTTAACTAGCTAAAAATTTAGATTTAAAATGGACTAATGCAATTATATAAAAGTGCTGATGGCATGTGAACAACCAAGGCATTGACACTAAGGCAAGCTAAATGAACTTGATTCTTACTCTTTAGGACAAAAAACTAAGTGACAAAGTAAGCATTAATTCTTTCTATATATTGATTAGAAACTAAAAATGCAAATGACTCTTAACAGATTTAAACTAATATTATCCTAATTTATTAAAAACTAATTTGACCTAACCTATCTTATAAATCTAGCACTAAAAGACTTAAATGAGAAGTAAAAATCAAAATCTTAAAACCAATTGGCCACTAGCAGTATTAACTTGTGGTTAAATACTGCTTTGCCAAAACCTCTTTAACTAGACTTAAAATCATTTTGGCTTATGAAAAAACTTTTTAATGAGCAAAACTTTAATACTAGATATCAAACAGTTTATGACAACTATAATGAACATATAACAATAAGAAAATAAGCCAGAAACAATAAGCTACTATCTAAGCTAATATTTTTTGGATTTTTAATGATTTATTAGACAAAAAATGAAAAAACTAAGATCTTCACCACCAAAAGCTTGAAAACAGATGTCATCAGTTTAATATGCATAATAAGACAAGATTAAGCACAAAATAAGCAAGTGATTAGCTGTAATAACAAATGAACTATTAGCTAATATACTTGAAATTAAAGAAGAACTTACATAAGCCTTAGCTAAACAAAGGCAATAAAAGGCTCAAAGAGCATTCAACAGCTCTAGCTTATCCAAAGAATACTTCGATTTATGGGACTCATGCATAATCAAGTCTCTCAGATTACCAAAGAGTGGTAACCAACTTCGATTCTTGATACACCGGGTTCCATCAGGACGTATTTCAAATGATTTGTCCATTCCTCGTAAGTTTTCAGCCTTGGTGTTTTCTTCTTTGAGTGCTTCAGTTTGAGCTTTGAGAATTTCTGAGGGTAAGTTTGGATGAATGGTCATAACTAATGATCTAACTCGGAGTGGTTTGATTCGTTTCTTCTGGCTTAAGGCATCTGCTACAACATTGCCTTTCCAGGATGATAGCGAATTTCACAATCGTAATCTGCAAGAAATTCTAGCCAACGGCGTTGACTCATGTTCAACTCTTTCTGATCAAGGATATGCTGAAGACTTTTATGATCAGTGAACACAGTTCATTTGGTGCCATACAGATAGTGTTTCCAAATTTTAAGAGCGAACACTACTGCTCCTAATTCGAGATCATGAGTGGTATAGTTTACTTCATTAGGCTTAAGTTGTTGGGACGTATATGCAATAACCTTCTCTCTTTGCATTAACACCGCTCCCATACCTTGATGGGATGCATCACAGTAAACAACAAACTCGTCATTTCTTTTTGGTAATGCTAAGATTGGAGCTTCACATAGCTTCTGTTTAAGCAGTTGAAAAGCTGTCTCTTGGTCTTCGCCCCAGATATACTTCTTGTTTTTCTGGGTTAATTCAGTCAAAGACTTTGCAATCTTCGAGAAATCTTTGATAAATCTCCGATAATAACCGGCGAGTCCTAAGAATTGACGTATTTCTATGGGTGTAGTAGGAGATGTCCAATTCTTAACTGCTTCAATCTTGGCGGGGTCAACATGAAGTCCTTGACTATCAATTAAGTGTCCAAGAAGTTGCAAGATACGAATCCAAAAATCACACTTGGAGAACTTGGCATACAACTTCTCTTTCTTGAGTAATTCTAGGATTATTCTCAGATGATTTACGTGCTCTTCTTTGTTACGAGAGTAGATGAGAATATCATCGATGAACACTATTACGAATTTGTCCAAGTATGGTTTACATACACGGTTCATGAGATCCATGAATATAGTAGGCGCGTTAGTTAAACCAAATGGCATTACTTGAAATTCATAATGTCCGTATCTTGTTCTGAAAGCAGTCTTGGGAATATCTTCATCCCTGACTCTCAGTTGATGATAGCCTGATCTTAAGTCAATCTTCGAGTAGACACTCGAACCTTGAAGTTGGTCAAATAAGTCATCAATCCTGGGTAATGGGTAACGATTCTTTACGGTAAGTTTATTCAACTCCCGGTAATCGATACACATTCTGAAAGATCCGTCTTTCTTTTTAACAAATAAGACAGGAGCTCCCCAAGGCGAAGTACTTGGTCGGATAAAACCTCGATCTGATAACTCTTGAAGTTGGTTAGATAGTTCCTGCATTTCTGAAGGAGCTAATCTATAAGGTGCTCGGGCTACAGGTGTCGCTCCTGGAATTAGATCGATTTGGAATTCTACTTGGCGAACGGGAGGAAGGCCAGGTAGATCTTCAGGAAAAACTTCTGGGAATTCTCTGACTACTGGGATATCTTCTAGTCTTTTCTCGTCTGACTTCTTTTCCATTACTTGGATTACGAAAACTTGACAACCTCGGGATATATATCTTTGTTCGTTACGCCTAGAAATGACTTCAGGGGCTTCTTACTCTTGGTTCTTGGCTTCAATTATGATCTTGGGGCTTCTCTTGATCTTCTACTACTGCTAGGGAATGGCTAGAACTTCATTTGAGTGTGTGTGTTTGAGTTTAAAGGATGAAATGAAAGGGTGTGTATGATTTGGCTTATATAGGGGTGAAACCAACTTGGTGCCCAAGTTTCTTGGAGTAGTGGCCAAGGTGTGGGTAGAGTGGTAACTTATGAAGGCTATAGGGTGATTAGGAAGAGCTAAAAAATACTAACAGGGTGAGGGGTGTTTGAGTGGTTTCGGCTATAAGAAGGTGACAAGGAGCGACCAAGACTAACTTGGTGGCTAAGGGTGGTGACGGAGGTGCTTGGTTGCTTGCTTGGTGACATGGTGGTGAGGTCATAGAGGTGCTAGGATGCTAGGTTGGTTTAAAATGGGTCAAAAATAGAATAAAAGGGGTGTCGGGTTTGGTTTGGTTTGGTTTTGGCTTAGGATTTAGGGTTTTTTAATTCGAGTTAGGGTTAGGGTTTAGGATAGTTTAAGGTTTAGGATTAAGGTTTAGGATTAATATTAGGGTTTAGGATTAAGGTTTAAGGTTTAGGATTTAGTTTTAGGGTTTAGTTTTAGGTTTAAAGTGAAATTAGGGTTTTAGGTTCGTTTAGGTTTAGGTTTTAGATTAAGGGTTTTTTAAGATGAACTTAGGTTTAGGTTTAGGGGTTTAGAAGTCAAGCATTAAGTGCTGTTACCTTGTGGTTAAGTGGTAGTAAGAAACAAAGTGATTTAAGGAGTAAAATGACCTAGTTTGGTTTTTCTTGCATTGTTACTTGTACATTTAGCCTTTAGAGAAGTTGTAAACTTGTGTTTAGGATGGAAAAGATTATTCAAATAGTTATGCATTGTACACTTTGTTACACATGTTTGAAGGCTTGCACAATTTATTTTATATGTATATCATTACATAGTAAGTAGGGTTTTTTGATATAAACATTAATGGATAAAGTCTATTTAGATATAACGTTTGAAAATGGTACGTTAAATGATAATTACTATGGTAAAATGAATATAAGATATATACTTGACACATAGGTATGTTACATGATATAAACAAGAGATATAGAAGGCATTGGTAGAGTTGCGTGAGCTCGTTTACGTAAGAGATGCAAGTGTACGTTGCATAATGAATAAAGCATGAAAAATTTTTCCTTTGTAAAAAGTGATAAATATATATATAATATATATATTTATATATATATATAAAAATATCTATATGTTATATATAATATATATATTGTAATATTATATATATAATATATATACAAAAATATAATAATGGATATTAACAGTGCATCTAATTTAATAGATGGATTATTACATTAATGAAAATTACAAGTTGTTATAATGGTGGAATGGATGAATGATTAAATTGAGTTTGTGATGGATAATGAGATGAGTATTGTTGATTGGGTTGAATTGATCCATATTGTGATGGTGAAAACTATTGTTGAAGTTGAGGATTGTTGTAAGAAGACTGATAAGTGTTGAAGTGAGATGTGGTGTCATCTGCTGATTTGCAACGAATGCAAGTGGATCTTGATTGCGTTCACGCATAATACGGACTTCATTTGCATGGAGTTCGTGTTGTTCAAGATATGCATGAAGTTGATCAAAGTTGGAGGTTTCCAAATATTTAACAAGTTTGACATTGATAAGTGTAAAATACACATATCCATTTATGCTTAAAATAGACCAAATAAACCCAAAACAGACCAAAAATAAAAAATAAATGCTTGTATTTTGTGTTTTGTGTGTGCAGGTACGGATAAGTCAAAATCACATGAAAAAACAATTCAAAAAACGGGCAAGCAACGGCACGAAGAATCAGAAGAGTTCAAAAAAGAAGCTAAAGATTCAAAGCCGAAGCCAAAAAGTCAAGCCTCAGTCAAATCCAGTCAAAGATAGTCAATAAAAGTCAACAAAGCCCAAAACCCTAGCCCATGTCCTTTTATAACAACCACAAGGGCTAAAACTTGCATTTCTCGAAAGTTATTTATAACTAGAAAAAAGAAAGGAAGACAAGGACCATTTGTGTAATATCCCAATCCTATAACAGTTTATAACTGTCAAAAAATAGGCGCGAAACTAGTTACTATTCACCCATCGTCCCACCTTTCACCCCAGGGTAAATCAAAGGGGTTTTCCAAATTAAAGGGTGCTTAGGTCAATTCATGAGCTCACTAACACAAATGAAGGGACAAATCAGTCTTTATCAAGGGATTACTTAACCTCTCCCAATCAAAGGCCATGTCAACAATGGTGAAAGCACAATGGAATGTGGGTTTTTGTGCAAAAACACTCACAAAAGAAGCACAATGCCACCCAAAAGAGAATGACATGCTGGCAATCTTCAGGTGTCTACAAATCAATCCAACGGCCACAATAGAAGCTCAAATGATTGAAGAAATGATTGGTTGAGTTTGAAAGTTTGGAGAGCAAGGCAAGAGGCTAGAAGGATCCAAGACAGCCTATAAATAGGCCTCACTTCTCACACACACACCATCTAGTTTTTTAGTAATTTTTAGTCTAGCTTAATTTCGTAATTTTACTTAAATGTTTTGTAATTTTTTTTAAAGCAATGTAATCAGTCTCTTCTATTAATGAAATTCAGTTTTAAAGCTTTTTAAATCTCACTCTTAAGCTTCTCAAATATTAAGCTATTTCTCATAAGCCTGTCATAAGCTCATTTAAAGCTCTTTCAGTCTATAAGCTGAAATAGAGCTTATTGAATTCAGAATTAATCTTACTTAAACCTTAAATCAGTTTAAACTTACATTTATCATGGACCTATTTGGATATGAGCTTTTTGGAAGGGGATCTATAAACTTGGAAGAGATCCCAAGGACTTTACCCTAGCGCGTCAGACGTAACACTAAGCTATGAGCTTGTAGCTGCCTTTATTGGTCCTCTTGTTTAGCTAGAGGAGTTTGTAAGTTTCTCTTTCATTTCCTTTAATTCTAGCTTTAAATAATGATATCATTGCTTTCTATATTTAGATCTGCTTATTTGCTTATTCTCTTTGCTTATTAGTGCTTATTTGAGTTTTATCTAGCTTAATCATCATAGTTGTTTATCTGTTTTCAATTTTCTTAGATTAAATCATAGATCTTCATATAATTGTCTTAAAAACCTCTAAAAAACTAAAAATATAGTAAAATAGCTTAAGGTCTTAGATTATTGCTTATTTAGTTGTTAAGTCATGCTTATTAAAGTAGTTGTAATCTGTTAAATTGTCCTGTATTAACACTTGTTTACGGATGTCAAATTTATTGAGCTAATCAAAACCTGTCAAAACATCTTAAGGGTGTTTGGTAAGCTAGTTTTTGACCACAATAAGTCAATATATTGTGCAACACTTTGAGTCAGTTCAGTTTTTCTAAGAAATTAAGTTTCCAAAAGATTTTAGAGTTTAGATTGCTAAATTGAAATAGTTATGGCTTATTATGTTGGTGCCAGCACCAGGGGAAATTATCTTTGAATTTAACTTGTGCAATTGTTGATCTAAGCCCTCCAAGGCTTAGATCTTGCTTGCATTGTGTTTATACACTCTATTTGAGTGTGTCTAAGTGCAGGTCTCCCTTAGGAAACCTGCACTCTTGGTTTGCATTTGTGCAAAGTGCACCAGTACTAACTAAAAAGTTAGTACTGCTGTCACAGTTTGTACTGCTACCTTTGGCTTAATTTTTAGTTGAGTAAAAGTAGGATTTAGGTTTTTTAAATTCAAGTTAGAAGTAATCTAGATATAGCTTAATATGGTTTAGGTTTTAGTTTTCAATTTACTGCTTATCTTCTTAGCTTATTCAGCTTTAAAAAAAAGAACTCTGCATCAGCAGTACTAAGTTAGTTAAACTGCTGATATTCAAATCCCTATTTAAGCCAGTAATTATAGGATTTAATAGCTTATCTTTTATCATCTTATAGTTGAGTTATAGCTTAATATAGATTAGGATTTAAATCTCATTTTCTAGCTTATTTACCTAGCTTATTTTTGCTGTCAAAAGTCTTTCAAAAACATAAAAAACCAAAAAACAGTAGGAACTTAAGTAGAATCTTAATTTGTTAATTTAGCTTATAAGTCTAGATTTTATAGCTTTTATAGATAGATTATAAGTAGTTTAATAAGTCCTTAAAATTTAGGATCCATGAAGCTTTTAAGGTTTTTTTACTTAATAGATTTTGCTTATTGCTTTTGTTTTTCTGAGTTTTGCGTAGTTTTCCATGAAGTAATTTAGTAGCTTAAAAAGGTTTCAGCTCTTTTATTCTTTTCCTTAATTCAGCTTAAGCTAGTCAAAGCAAATGTAGAACTTCTTTCCTTTTTCATTTTGAATTAATTTTGAGTCTTTTATAGCTTATTTTCTAAAATCAAGAGTTAAGGCCTCCTTTCTGAGGTCAGTTTAGAAATAAGCTCTTATTGAGTTATTTGTTATTTTCAGCCCAATTAGCTTTTATTAATTTTGTTCCTACTAGCTTCTTTTAACAACTACTTTTGCTCTTCTTTCAAGTTTTTTTAGTGATAAGCACTTTTAGAATTTGAGCTTATAATTTGGACTTTGTTTTATTATCGGGGTAGGACCTCAGGGACCATTCATGTAATTTTCCTGTTTAGTTGTTCTTCTCATTAGAACCTTGCCTTGTAAATGTTTTTTTTAGCCCCGTTAGCCCTTAAGTCTTTCCACAGTATCCCTAAGTTAGTTTTTAATTAGTTTTATTTAGTTTTAATTAATAATTAGGGTTAGTTTTAATTAGTTTAATTAAACTTTTATAAAAAGATAAAAATTAGGGCTTTTATTTTTAGAAAATTTCTGTGCATTTTCTTTAATTAGTGCGATTTTTATAAAATTTTTAGGACTTTATTTTTAAGAGTTTTATAATTTTATAGTTTTTTAATTAGTTTAAATTTTAGAAAAATCATATCTTTTAATCTAAAAAAAAACCAAAGAAAAAATGTTTTTCTTTTTCTTAAAATTTTCTTTTTTGTCCTAATCTTAGGTTATAAAATTTTAATTTACGTTAATAAGGGTTTAAATCGATTTTCTTGCTTAATTGTCACGTGTTATTTGTTTCCCGTATTTTTTAAATGTTTAATTGCTTTTATTTAGTAGATATAGACTGTCAAAAATATCCTTGCTTTATTCAAATCAGAATCCGAGCCTAAACGTGGTTTCAATTTCACTAGTCGTTGGGGAAACGACCCGGGTGATCATACTTACCCGGTTTAATATACGTAATATATATTATTATCATTATATATTTTTAAGAGTGAATCTTTTTATCAAGGGTAACTTGGTAATTTTCTTAATAGCTCTTTTAAAGTCTTATATTTTATATATAATTTACGTGTGTAAAATTTACAATCAGTTTTTGGCGCCGCTGTCGGGGACTAGTGTCAAGATTCCTCCGTTTTGTGTTTGTTGATTTGGTTTGAAGATCCTTTCACTCTCGAAAGTTTTGTTTTTGCTTCATAATTCAAAAATCCAAAAAATTATAAAATATAAAAAGTAAAAAAAAAATTCCTTTTCCTTTTAGTATAAGTAAAAAAAATAAAAATAGAAAAATCAAAAATATAAAAAATCTTCTTTTTTAATTAAAGAAATAAAAATCACCAATTGGTAAAAATACCAAAATATAACATTCTCAACGGAGGTGTTATCATTTCAATTTCCGGTGAACTTGTTGGTTCCCAATCGAACAAAAGATTTAACACTTGCCATTTGTGTCTCTACGAAGTAACGGCTCAAAACCTTGAAAAGAATTATCAAGAGCAACCGTAAGTATTTGATTTATTTTGGTTTAAGTCCTCTTTCGTGTAACCGTTAAAATTTCTCTCAGTTTCCTAAAAAAAATAAAAATTTAGTGTACAAGTTTTTGTCTTTTTAATTTTAGATTTTTTTTCCTTATTATGCTACTCATTTCGCATCTCGAAAGACGTCGACAGCATCAAACTCTTCCGGTTGTTTGTTGAAATGTTTGATTTAGAAAAACCAATTGTCCCATTCAAAACATTGTCCAATGCCGATCAATCGTAACAATGTGCCAAATGTTTACAAGCACTCCAATCGAAGGTTAGAAGATGCTATAGTTGTTCCACCGATCAATGCTAACAATTTCGAGCTTAAACAACCTTTAATCCAATCCTTGTGCAAGAAGTAATAAGTTTAACTGTAGACAAGACCCCCACAATCAACTTCGATTTTTTTAACAAGGGTCACTTCAACTTTAACATCCCGTAAGTTGAACACTTACAGTAAGAAGCTTTTGCTTTTTCCTTTTTCTCTAGACGGTGAAGCCCGAGATTGGTTAGACAAGGAACCTCCTAGATCAATTCTCACATGGGACGACCTTGTTTCAAAATTCATAAATCAATACTTCCCACCTTCAAAAACCACTTACTATCGGAATGAGATCATTACTTTTTACCAAAAACCAAACGAAGCCTTCAACGAAGCATAATGGAAACGTTTTAAAGGACTCCTTCGTCAATGTCCTCACCATGGCTTCTCGGAACTACACCAACTCGATACTTTTTACAATTCTTTGAATTCAAACGATCAAGATGCCTTAGATTCCGCCGCAGGTGGCAATTTCTTAGACAAGATGCCTCAAGAAGGTTTAGCGATTATTGAAAGCAAGTCAAAAGTTCGTTACTCAAGAAGTCGTGCTAGTGATTCAAGAGTGAGTACGGATGCTCCTCTTTCTAATTCTTCATCTTCTAATAATTCTTTCGATATGCAACAAATAGCCGCTTCTCTCGAGGATAAGATGACTATCAAGATGAACAAGATGTTGAATGAAATGAAATCTTTAGTTGTTACTACTCCCGCGCCCGTCAAAGCAGTTGAGGAAGTATGTGTCATATGTGGATCAAATCACCTTTTGAAAACCTTTGACCGTTATCCTCGAGGTGGAAACTATTTTCCCGTTTTTCCATGGACAACATCCCAACAATTTTCAACAAACCGCAGCGCGTGCAATTTTCTCTTTTCTCCAAAGAAACCAACCTTCCAATTTGGCAAGTCAAATGAAACCACCGGGTTTCAATCAACCGAATGTCCAAAACAACCAAAACCGATACCAAGGAACCAATTCTAACTTCAATCAAAACCGAGGAAACTTTAATCAAAACCGCAAAACAACCAAAATCAAGTTTATCATCAAGCTCACCATACAACCACCAATCAATCAAGTTTTACCTACCAAACCTCCAACAAATAGTGTTTTGAAAAATGGATTTTTGAAAGCTACGTCAAAGCAAAACGATCAATAATGAAGAATGGGCAAAATCAAAATCAAGGATTGCAAAATCAAATGACAAATGTTACAAGTTTGTTAACAAGCCTTTGCAGCAAGTTTGATGATTTAGGCAATACCAACCAAGCTTCAAGTTCAAGTACTTTACCTAGCAATACCATTCCAAATCCTAGGAACGAAGCCAAGGCAATTACGACTCGTAGTGGTGTCTTATACGATGGACCTCTAATTCCACCGCCGGTGGTGGAAAAGGAACCCCCGAGGTGGACAAAGATTAACGAGCTACCGAGCACCTTCCGAAGACATCCAGACCTCCATTAGTCCGCAGAACAAACCAAAGACTAAGAACCAATCGAAGAACCTCTTTAACTACTTAACACAAAGACCAAACCTAATTTTGCCTTACTCCTTCACAGATTTGCAAAAAGAGAAAGATTCGTGAAAAGGATGATATCCTAGCTTCAAGTTTAATGGAAATTTCCATATCTTAACTTTGAGCTAAGTTTTCGCGGATTGCTCTCATTCAAATGCAAAGTTTGCTCGATGTTCAAAAAGATGTTATATAACAAAGACAAGTTAATTTGAGTTAAACCAAAACACCGTTGAATGAAAATTGTAGTGCGGTTATCCTAAAAAAGGCTTCCAGAAAACTAGGTGACCCATGTCTATATTCTCATTCATGTGATATTTCAGAGTTCGAATAGTTAATTAGCCCTTGCTGATTTAGGTGCTAGAATCAATCTCAATGCCTTTAATCCATTTGAAAAAAGCTTCAACTCTCTCTCGGGGTCTAACTGAAACAAAAATGGTATATATTTAGCCGACCCGTTTAACAATTCCAAACCAACCGATGTCGCTGAAAGATGTTTTTGTTCAAAGTACGGGAAGTTTTTACTTTCCCGCCCGACTTCGTTTGTTCTGATTTTATAGCTCACGATCCTCGAGTACCGTTGATCTCGGGCACCCTTTCTTAGGACCACGATCGGGTTCTCTACCCGTTAGTGCGTTGTCAGGTAGATCGAGTTTTATAAATTTAAAACTTGATAAATTAATATTTTAAAATAAAATACACATCACGTTTTTGGCGCCGTTGTCGAGGAGCTAAAAATTAGTAGTAATTTGAATTTTTACAATTATGTCTTTTCTCACCTCAATCTATTCTCTAGGAAACATCATGAATGGGGTTAACATTGATGATCTCACTATTGAACAATATTTAAAACTTACACAAGAAAACCATACACCCAGTGTAGGTATTAAGGTCAATGATATGACCATTGCTGAATATCTGGTGATGACAGTAAATAACATCTATTTTATAGTATCATTTATCCCATGTTATTAACTTATTTTGTATAGTTATTGCAAAGAATTGTTACTTAATCGTTTATATTTGAGAATTGTAGTAATCATGGAGTACTTGGTGAATATTTGCAAAAGGCGCGCATTTTGGAGCTTAAACGAAGATATTTTGAAGTTTAATGATTCTGACAACCAATACGCCATATCCATTAAGGAAGATACGGCGTATCCGTGTTTGCACTCACCAAAGACCACAAAGGAATGAAGATCAATACACTGTATCCAGAGAAACTCAATACGCCATATTCAAGATATAGTATGTGAATATTCTGGAAGATATCAAACGTGATCCCTACTCCAAGAAACCTCCAATACGCCGTATCCAATCTCTTGGATACGCCGTATCTAACCGACTTCCAGACCCTATAAATACAAAACTCAAAAACGAGTTTTGAGTGTGCTAAATCATATTCTCGATACCAAAACCATAAAAGTTGATTTTCAGAGGAGAAAAAGAGCAGAAGAGGTCAAGCAACGCTATCAATTCCATAGGAGACAACATGTAATTTCATATACTTTGGTAATCGTTTAGTTTTTAGTATCATTCGTTAACTCAATTAGTTTACCTTGGCTAAATAATTGATTTTATATTTATTATGACGTTTGAATGCTAATACCTTCGGGTATTAGCCATTATTATGAAGATCTGAATGTTTGGTATTTGTTTATCTCGATTTCTTGATTTATCGTTGAATGCTTGGTTATGTTTATCAATTTATACTTGTTTATGCCCTCTTGTATGCGACCTATCATTCAACTGGATCTAGTGATACGGACCAAGTAATCTAGAGTCTGGGATAGCTCTCCATATAGTGATTTATACATCTAGAATCATAGGATTACAAATATTGTCCTACTCAATCTGTGTCTAGGATACGTTTCGGGCTTAACTAGTTAATTGGATATTGTCAATGGTTTATTAAACGTGTTGACTAGAAGGTAAACCTATATAATTCAACAAATAACATACTGATTCTATTGGATAGTTGAACAAGTGGACTACTAGAGTATAAATCGCCATTAAGCGGTAAGTGAGTAAAGTCTCTATGAGCTAGGGTTTAACAAGATCACCATTGCTTTAATCCAAAAGATAGATTATAATCAGCAAATTAGGATGCTTTATGCGGATGCTTTAATTATGATAGAATTAATGTGTCTAGGTCTTAGGAAGAAGTCCCGCTTACGTCTTAAGAATGATATGCCACCTCGAGAGAAGAAATCATTGCACTTAATAAACAAACCAACGTTCTAATCAAAATAATAATGGTTAATACAGTCTTCTATCATAAGGCTTGACCACTCTTTTATCTTCGATTAATTTGCTTGCGTGGGTTAAAGTGTCTTGAATTGATTGTAGTCACCAAACAAACCCGTGCCAGTCTCTCAGGCTGAAACCCCTCTTTTACCTGTTAGAATTAGGATTAGAACTAACATAGGATTAGCATAGGTTTGACTTAGATTAGAATTAACATAGATTAGATAACCAAAATATAAATAAATTTAGAGATTTAACCTCGCTTCAAGTGTTCGACACCCTACTTACCACGAATCTACCACCGACCGGGTACACTGCCCGTTAAAGTGCTATTTTTGGTTAAGTCGGCAAAATATAAATTTAAAACTTGAACTATCATAAATAAACACCACACAACGACACATCAATCATTCCCAACAATCTGCACCTTCTCTTGTTATAAGCTTCGTCATCTAAGTTGATGAATCCGTCATATGTTCTTGGTTTCAAATAATCAAGTATCCCTTCCAAATCGTCTTCATCTTCACTTGTATTATTAAACCAATCATTGTTTAATTTGTCATGAATAACCCCCAATATTGTGTTTGCTTTATCTTCTCCGCATTCCTCTGGGTCTTCCAAGTTTTCTTCTAAATCATCTTTTTCATCTCCGAATCTTTCTCTCCAGTAATCTTTGAGAATTCTCTCCCCGGTCATCTTGCATACTTTCCCATATCTTATTCTCATCCAATCATTTAAGCTTAGATTTTCCCATTCCAATTCTCCTCGTTCATTATCATTATTGCTTTTCCAATAATGTTTTTCTACGTTAATTGGTAAATCTTCTGCATCACATATGCTGCTATTAGGATTACAAGATGACCAATACTAGCGCTCATTCTCCTTTTCTTGCAGAATTCCTTACACCAATGTACTTTTTTTCTTGTGGTGCCGAATATTTTTCTTTTTCCACTTTAGTTAACTTGTATACTATTTCCTCGTATGATTCCTGTATGTCGACTTCATAAGAGAAAATATATGGATCGATACGAAGTAACCTGTTAAACTCACAGGATTCAGAATCGTATAAGAATAAATCGTAATCAATTTTTTTTAAGTCATCATCTTCTAGGAATGTTTCGCTTTTTATCGAACGAACGGATTCAAAATTTGTTATAGTAAAACTACTTCTCATTTTGAATATCACCTTTTCACTTCCCACTTCTAGAGAAATAGATTTTCTGAATATATCTACCTTAGCGTGTGCAGTGGCTAGTAAGGGTCTTCCAAGGATGATGGGCATCCGAATGTCCTCAACCAAATCAAGAATAACAAAATCTACAGGGAAGATGAATTTGTCAATTTTTGTAAGTAGATTTTTAACTATTCCTTTAGGAGTGCATTTTGTGTTATCAGCCATCTTGATTATTATATTAATTGGTTCAAGCTGTCCTATGCCCAAACGTTTATACATAGAAAAGGGTATGATGCTGATGCTAGCTCCTAAATCTGCTAATGCATTTTTGAAATCTAAATTTCCAATGGAACAAGGGAGAATGAAGCTTCCTGGATCTTGTTCCTTAGGGGGAAGATGATTTTGAAGAAGAGCCGAGCACCTTGGATTCATCTTTATTTCTTCCTCATCATTAGTCCTAGGTTTGTTTTCTACTAAATCCTTTATTTGTTTTGCATAATTATCGGTTTGCCTAATTTCTTTTAACAAAGGACGATTTATTTTGATTTTCTTTAAGCTCTCCATAGTTTGGTGCACCAATGATTCCTCCGCGTGCTGCTCTAATCATCTAGGGAATGGTATTGAGGGTTCATAAGGATCAACATAGTAGTTTATATTCTGCATTTCTTTTTTAGGTTCTTCTATCTTTTTCTTCAATGTGGCCTCAAGTGCGGCTAGAGCTTCTGCCATTCCTGAATCGTCTGTTTCTTGTTTCTCGTTATCTGAAAATCCTGAATTAGAAGAAAAGTATTTGATTTCCTCGAGGGAATAATAGAAAGGTGTGTATAATGGTAATCCATCTTCAGTACAGATTGCCTTGCATTCTTCAAACTTTCCATTGTTAGTTCTCCCTTCAACTTCATTTGCTAAGGGTATTTACCTTTGTTCTCAATGATCTTGTATAATTTTGTCGTGAGCTCTCGTTCGCTTTCAGTACTTTGTAAAAAAAAAATTTAACCATTCGTCATACTCGTATGTCTTTTAAATTGGGCCCCCCCATTTCATCTATGTATTTATTGATTATTTCAGTAAGGCTGGTCTTTGTTTTCTCTCTAATGAGAGGTGGTCATTACTTCGTTATTAAAATCATCCATTAAATCTGTTGTTATTGGGAAGGAGATCCGACAAACTCTCCATAATTAAACTTTTTTTCATACTTATTATTTCCATCGTAAAAAGGGCAATCTTTATCAAGGTGAGCTCCTTCACAAATTTGGCATCCTACTTGAATAGCGTAAACAATCTCTTTTTAGGTAATCTTCTTCATGTCTCGTCCCTATGTTTCTAGTTTGTTATACAACAGCTCAGTGATACCCTTCTGACCTACTACTTTTCTATATTATCTGCAGATGTCCCATCATGCCACTTTGGGATTGTTCGGGCCATAGTCTGAATCGCCGTTAATGCTTGCACAGGTGTCATGCCAGGAATTGGCCCTTGTGAGTCAAGCAATTAGCGGTTCATGGCCCTTAAACCGTTATAGAAGATGTTTACCTTCTGATGGTTATTGATGTCATGGGTGGGGCATTATATAAAGGTCCCATTACATCCGTTTCCAAGCATGTATAAATTGTTTCGTCTCCTTCTTGCTTAAAGTTGCGGATTTCTTCAAGCTGCTTGGCAGTTTTTTATGGTGGTCAATACCTTTGGATAAAGACTTTCTTAAAGAGATCCCAAGAATCAATGGTTCCTGGAGGAAGTCTGTCCACCCATCTCTTAGCGGCTCCAGTTAGAGTAATGGGGAAGACGCGCAGCATGACAGCATCATATGATACTCCAGGAATGTTGAATAAGCTGACGATATCTAAAACTCGCTCCACATGCTCATGGGCGTCGTCGTTCTTGTTTCCGGAAAAGGTGTCCTCCCTTAATTCCCGCATGAATTGACTTTTTATTTCAAAGTTCACATTGCCTCCTATTTCTGGTTTAACCACGCTTGGTGCATAGTTTCCTCGAGTTAATGCTAGATACTGCTCCCGAGTGAGGTTATCGATTCTCCCCTCAGTCATTATGAATATCAAAATGCTTAGTAATAAGAAATCAAATTAAAACTAATTTTAGCTCTGATAGGTCACATGAATCTTGAATCAATCATATCAACATGTAAGATTAGAGAGAACGAGGGCAGGTAAAGGGAAAATTCAAATCTTATTATGGAGGGAAAATGAGAGTTAATTACAAGGGCATCACCCTCTAATGAAGATTAGAGGGCTATTTATAGGCAATGGGAGGGAGGCTTCCCTTCCTTATTTTCCTAACTTGTCAATACTAGTCCCTAGACTTTGGTTATTATGCTATTTTTTACTTAAAGCATAATAAACCTTATTACAAGCTATATTAAACTAAACAAAATAAAGTCTAATAACAAAATATAATAAAACCACATAATCGACACTTTTCATAAACCTAACAATCTCCCCCTAAGGGTCGATTATTCTGGGCGTTCCCTCCTTATAGTCCAAGTGGTCTTCCATACACCGACATACTCCACCTCTTCCACATTTGATCTCGATAATTCAACGAACTTCATCTCTTCTTCAACAACTTAAGAAACTCAACTTCAACATTTGTGAGTTCTTTTTGCACCATGAGCCATACTTGGACATCATTATATAACCTTTAGGGTCCTTCAAGCAATCCTTTCTTAGTAGTTGCATCAATAAAACTTAAGTACGTCTGAATGTCACATCACCCATTTCTCTTCATGCTATTAGTGTAAATGATTCCATGTACGGGCTCATAGACAATAGAAAACACATCATATTCTTCAATTCTTAGGAATGTAATTGTTGGTGCAGTGAGATTAATCTTCTGTTGATAGCTTTCGATTCCAAGTTGAAAATCGTGCACTCTTTCCCATATCACTGAACTCCTGATGAACACTGATAGAGACCATAGCAATCCTGTATTAGCATAATCAGGTACCTTGTTATTCACGATCAGTGATAAGTGTAGAATACACATATATGTTTATACCTAAAATAACCCAATTAAACCCAAAACAGACCAAAAATAGCAAAAATATGCTTGTATTTGTGTTTTGTGTGTGCAGGTATGGATAAGTAAAAAATCACAAGAAAACAGTCAAAATCGGAGCAACACCGGACACGTAGAACAAATCCAGTCAAAGATGGTCAATAAAAGTCAACAAAGCCCAAATCCCTAGCCCATGTCCTTTTATAACAACCACAAGGGCTAAACTTGCATTTCTCGAAAGTTATTTATGACTAGAAAATAAGAAAAGGAAGACAAGGACCATTTGTGTAATATCCCAATCCTATAACAGTTTTAACTGTCTAAAAATGGGCGCGAAACCTAGTTACTATTCACCCATCGTCCCACCTTTCACCCCCAGGGTAAATCAAAGGGGTTTTCCAAATTAAAGGGTGCTTAGGTCAATTCATGAGCTCTCTAACACAAATGAAGGGACAAATCAGTCTTTATCAAGGGATTACTTAACCTCTCCCAATCAAAGGCCACGTCAACAATGGTGAAAGCACAATGGAATGTGGGTTTTTGTGCTAAAACACTCACAAAAGAAGCACAATGACATCCATAAGAGAATGACATGCTGGCAATCCTCAGGTGTCCACAAATCAATCCAACGGCCACAATAGAAGCTCAAATGATTGAAGAAATGATTGGTTGAGATTGAAAGATTGGAGAGCAGGGCAAGAGATCCTAGAAGCTTCTTTCAGCACCTATAAAAAGGCCTCACCTCTCACACACACACTATCTAGGTTTTTAGTAATTTTTAGTCTAGCTTAAATTTCGTATTTTTCTTAAATGTAATTTTCCTTAAAATGTTTTGTAATCTCCTTTTCAAGTAATGTAATCAGTAACTTTCATTAATGAAATTTAGTTTAAGTCATTTATAAGCTCTCTTTTCTTTTTATTCAAAAGCTCTCTTAATAAGCCAAATTGTCTCAATAAGTTAATAAGCTCATTTAAGCTCTTTCAGTCTATAAGCTGAAATAGAGCTTATTTTAATTCAGTATTAATATTACCTAAACCTTAAAACAGTGTAACTTACATTTATCATGGATCTAATTGGATATGAGCTTTTTGGAAGGGGATCTTAACTTGGAAGAGATCCCAAGGACTTTACCCTAGCTTATCTAATAAGCTAGGGAGCTTGTAGCTGCCTTTATTGGTACCTTTTGTTTAGCTAGAGGAGTGTGTAAGTTTCTCTTTCATTTCCTTTAGTGATTTCTTTGCTTTCTATATTCAGATCTGCTTATTTGCTTATTAAGTTTGCTTATTGTTGCTTATTTGTGTTTTATTTAGCTAATTAGTCTCAATAGTTTATCTGTTTTAAAATTTTAGTTTGAATCATAGATTTTCATATAATTGTCTTAAAAACCTCTAAAAAACCAAAAATATAGTAAAATAGCTTAAGTCTTAGATTATTGCTTATTTAGTTGTTAAGTCATGCTTATTTAAGTAGTTTTAATCTGTTAATTGTCTGGTATTAAGCACTTGTTTACTGGATTCCAAATTTAGTAGTTTAATCAAAACTGTCATAGTCTTAAAGGGGTGTTTGGATTAAGCTAATTTGACCACAATAAGTCAATTTAATTTGTGCAAACACTTTGAGTCAGTTCAGTTTTTCTAAGAAATTAAGTTTCCAAAAGATTTTAGAGTTTAGATTGCTAAATTGAAATAGTTATGGCTTATTATGTTGGTGCCAGCACCAGGGGAAATTATCTTTGAATTTAACTTGTGCAATTGTTGATTTAAGCCCTCCAGGTTCGATATTGCTTGCAATTGTGTTTATCATTATTTGAGTGTGTTAAGTGCTATGGTCTCTTAGGAAACCGGCACTCTGGTTTGCACTTGTGACAAGTGCCACATAGTACTAACTAAGAAAAGTTAGTAATGCTGTCACTAGTAGTACTGCTACCTTTGGCATAATTTTTAGTTGAGTAAAAGTAGGATTTAGGTTTTTAATTCAAATCAGGAAGTAATCTCTAGATATCGTTAATCATGGTTTGTAGGTTTTAGTTTAATTTAAGTTATCTTTTAGCTTATTCAGTGTAACAAGGGAACTCTGCATCGCGTATAATACTTAGTACTGTGATTTCTTTTTTTTTTTTTTTTTTTTGTCTTTTTTTTTTTTTTTTTTTTGAATCCAATTTATAGCCAGTAATTGTCGGATTTATATCATATCTTTTAGGCATCTTAAAGTTCTAGTTATAGTTAATATAGACTAAGTTTGATTATATTTTCTAGCTTATTCTCCTAGCTTATTTTGCTGTCAAAAGTAACTAAAAAACTTTAAAAAACCAAAAACAGTATTTAGAAATTTTAGGATTTTAATTTGTTAATTTAGCTTAGAGTTAGAGTCCTTAAAAGTTTAGAGGTCTTGTTTAGCCTTTTTAAGTTTTCGCCTTATTTGGAATTTTGTGCTGATCTTGCATATTTTATAAGTTTGTTAGTTCATGCTCATTTTAGTTGCTTAAAAGTACTTCTAGCTTAGATTTCTTTGATTCTAGCTAAAGATTATAAGTTCCTGGCCCTCTTTCCTTTTTCACATTAGCTTAATTTGAGTTATTTTATAGCTGTTTTAGTCAAAAATAGCCCAAACCCCCTAGATTCGTGTACCTCCATATTGAGAAGTCTTTTAGAGCTTATTTTGAGTTTCAGACCATAATGTTTTTGTTAAAAGTTGTTTTCCTAGTGCCTTACAAAACTTTTGCCTAATATAAGTTTTTGATTTTAAGCACTTTTTTTTCTCAACTTATTTTCTAAGGCTTAATAGGATTTAATTTGAAGTCGGTTAGGTCCTCAGGGACTGGTTTAGTAATTTTTAGTTTCTTTATTGTTTTGTTAGTCCTTAATCAGTAGTTATCTTTGCTCCATTAGTCCTCTAGTATTGCATACGTTAGTCCTTAATTAGTCTTTAGTTAAGTTTTCGTTAAATTTATTATTTTTATTGATATTGGGTTAGCTTTTGATTAGTTTAATTATGAACTTTAATTAAAAAGTAAAAATTAGGCTTTTGTTTTTAGAAAATTTATTACACATTTCTTTAATTAGTGTAATTTTTATAAAATTTTTAGGACTTTATTTTTAATATTTTTTCATTTATATAGCTTTTAATTAGTTTAAATTTTAGAATAATCATATCTTTCAATCTAAAAAGCTAAAAATAGTACTTTCTTTTTTCTAAAATTTTCTTTTGTCTTATATTAGGTTTAGAATTTTAGTTTACACTTTTAGGAATTAAAATTTAGTTTACTTTCTTAATTGTCACGATTTATTTGTTTCCCGTATTTGTTTAATTGTCTAAATTGCTTTTATTTAGTAGATATAGATTATCAAACATATCTTTGCTTTATTCAAATCAGAATCCAAGCTTAAACGAGGTTTCAATTTCACTAGTCGTTGGGGAAACGACCCGGCTGATCATATTTACCCGGTTTAATATACGTATTATATATTATATTATATATATTTTTGAGAAGTGAATGTTCCTTAGGGAATTTTCTTAATTGCTTTTTGAATTAATATATTTTATATATATTTTAGGTATATTAAACTTACACACCAGGATACAATGAGAATGGATGATCTATACAACAACCTTAAGGTGTATGAACCAGAAGTCAAAGGGATGTCTAGCTCAAGTTCAAGCACACAGAACATGGCTTTTGTGTCCTCTTCAAATAACAACAATAGCATCACTAATGGAGCAGTTAGTACTGCTCAAGCAGGTAATACTTCTAATGGAGTTTCTGCTGCTAATACTCAAGTTAATGCTTCTAATATTGACAACTTGAGTGATGTTGTTATTTATGCATTCCTTGCTAGTCAATCAAATAATCCTCAACTTGCACATGAGGACTTGCAACAAATCCATCCAGGTGATTTAGAAGAGATGGATTTGAGATGGAAAATGGCTATGTTGACTATGAGGGTTAGAAGGTTTTTGAAGAATACAGGTAGGAAGCTTACTATTAATGGCAATGAGTCTGTTGGCTTTGATATGTCCAAAGTGGAGTGCTACAACTTCCACAAGAAGGGACATTTTGCTAAAGAATGTAGAACTCCAAGAAATCAAGACTACAAGAAAAAGAAAAGAACAAGAAGGATTGTGCCTGTGGAAACATCTACTTCCACAGCTTTGGTGTCATGTGATAGTCTTGGTGGGTATGACTAGAGTGATCAGGCAGAGAAAGGACCTAATTATGCACTCATGGATTACTCATCTTCAAGTTCTGACTTAAAGGTATCTAACAATTCAAATATTCAAAATCTTGTTTGAAAACTGTTGAAACCCTTAAATCTCAATATGATCAACTACATAAAGATTTTAAGAAATATGAGTTAATGGTTCTAGCTTATAAGTCAGGATTAGAGTCAGTAGAAGAAAAACTTAAAGTTTATATGGCAAATGAGTCTATTTATTCACAATATATAAAGGTCTTAAAATTTGAAATTGAATGTAAAGATATAGCTATCAGAGAGCTCAGGTTCAATTTAATGTAGACAAATTTGAAAATGCATCTAAAAGCTTAAAGAAACTCATAGAAAGTCAGATTGTTGACAACTGCAAGAAAGGCTTAGGCTATAATGCAGTTCTACCTCCCTATACAGGAAACTTCATGCCTCCAACACCTGACTTGTCTTTTACTATTTTAGATGAGTTGCATGTAGTTAAGAACAGAAAGTCTGATGAAGAAGTGTCTAAGGTAGTTAGGAAGTCTAATGATTCTCCAATTATTGAAGATTGGGTGTCAGATAGTGAGGAAGAAAATGTGTCTCAAACTAGAACTAAGAAGAAAATAGTTAAGCCTAGTATTGCTAAGATATAGTTTGTCAAACCTAAGAAACAAGAGAAAACTGCTAGGAAAACTGTTAAACAAGTTGAGAAACATAGACAAAACACTCACAGTCTAAGAGGCAATCAAAGAAATTAGAACAATATGATGTCTCAAAGACTAGGAGGCAATTTTGAGATGTTAAAAAAGGCCTGTTATGTATGTGGAAGTTTGGATCATTTGTAGGTTAACTGCAATTACATCATAAACAGTTTCAAAAATAAAGGATGATAAAACCTGTTTGGAACAATGCTCAAATGGTGAATCATCAAAAATTTGCTAAAAAGACTCACTCTTGTGCTAAAAACTGTTTGGAACAATGCTCAAAGGGTAAATCATCAAAACTTTGCTAAAAGACTCACCCCTGTGCTAAAAAGAACTTGAGGGGTTCCAACAGCATACTAATGAAAGTCCAGGTTTAGTAAGTCAATTAATACTTCTAACAAAAAAATTTCAAAAACCACAGTATTGGTTAATACAGCTAGACAAGTTAAATTGCTGCTCTCACAAAACAACAATAAATGCTGGGTCTAGACAATGTCATATCTTTCAAAAAAAAGCACATTAAACTATTAAGATGCCCATTCTAAGAACACAGCATTTAAAAAAAGTAATATTAATCAAAGGATTAATACTGTTAGGGGTAAAAATGTTAATACTGCTAGGCCAAAAGCAGTAGTTAATGTTGTTAAGGAAAATAATTTTAATGCTATTAAGGCCTCAACTTTTTGGGTTTGGAAACCAAAGAATAAAGTTTTAGACCATTTTCTAAACACGAACAGTGCATCAATCAAATCACCTCAACAAAGTTTGAATAAATGATGCAAACAAGGCAGGATCCAAGTCAGTGAAGCGTTTGGGTCCCCAAAGAAAACTGATTTTCCTTAACTAAATGTGCATGGCAAAGTCATAATGGATTTACAGGATCAAGGAGAGATTTGAAAGTGGATGCTCAAGCACCATGACAGGGAACATGTCCTATCTTACGAGACTATGAAGAGATAGTGAAACAGAGAGTTTATAGAATGGAAGGATATGTTGCTTTTGGAGGGAACCTTAAAGGAGTGAAAATCACAAGAAAAGTACCATTAAAAAACTGGCAAAATAATCTAGATTTTGAAAATATTTATTTTGTGAGAGAGTTAAAGTTTAAAATCTCTTTTAGTGTCTCACCTACAAAAGTGTATAAAAAGAATAGTGTTCTTTTTAATGACAACTGAATGTATTAGTTTTATCTCCAAACTTTAAGGTTAAATGATGAAAGTCAAAGTTTTACATAGAGTTCCTAGAAAGAAAATATGTATAATTGTTTGATTTAAATAACATAGTTTCCTAAAGGGGTTCAACTTGCCTTTTGCAGAAAAACCACATATGCTGAATACTAAACTTTGGCATAGAAGTCTAGGTCCTTACATTTTAAAACCATGAATAAATTGGTTAAGGGAAATCTTGTAAGAGTTTACCTTCCAAACTTTTGAAAGTATGATCAAACCTTTGTTGCTTGTCAAAAGGAAAGCGCACAGAGCCTACTTGTAAGTCCCATAACAGAGAACTCAATCAGTCCTTAACCTTTAAAAAAAAACTTTGTTGCATATGGACTGTTTGGTCCAACTTTGTAAAAAGCCTTAAGAAGAAAATTGTAATTGCCTAGGTTGTCACAGATGATTACAGTATTGTTATACATAGTTTTGTTAGGATAAAAGGTCTCTAAGTGCTGTGAAGTTACTGCTGCTAGTTATGGAAGTTAAATACTACTGCTAAAGTGAAAAGGTAAATGTTGCTAGTAAAGTTACTATACAGCTAGAATAGCTTCTGCTGCTAGAGTTAAGTTAATACTGGTACTGCTGCTGGTTATAGTTTGTGCTACTGATGAAGACTGCATGAAATATTCTAAGTTATTACTACTGCTAGTTGTAAAGTTAATGCTGCTAGTATTAGTTACTATTGCTAGAAGAGTTTTTGCTGCTAGAGTTAAGTTAATAACAGTATAGTCTTATGTTTATACGCTAAAGGATATGTATGGAGAATTTTAGGAAAATGATAGTATGTCTTAGAAACGCGTTGTAAGCCTATAGGATTCCTTGTGTATATAGGAGACCCCTAGGTAGTAGTTTTAAATAACACAACACATACAGTCCGTTTTAATACTTAAAGGTTGTATAACCCTAAACACCATCAAAGGGTGTTTTCGTATTAATAATTGAAGCTGAAGGTTTGGTAATGTACACAATTTGTTCATTAACCTGTTGCTTAATTTACTTATTCTACTAAGTATTAAGATAGATTCCGCATACTCTATAGTATTCACAAAGTTTCTACCATAGTTGTTTGGAGTTTATCCAAAGCAACTTAACCTTTACAAGCTAAGGGATAGATCTTAAGTTGGGATCAACAAGTGGTATCAGAGCTTTGTTCTGAAATCTTTGATCTAGAAGAAACTGACAAGAAGAACTCTTTACTCACAAAGAAGAGATGGATCTAGAAACTGCTCAAACCAATACTGCTGTAAAGTTGCCCCTTCTCAAACAAGGTGAATATAATATTTGGAAGCTAAGGATTGAGCAATACTTTCAAGTACAAAAACTATGCACTAATGGGATGTCATAGAGAATGGAAACTCATTCAAACCAACAGCTACAATAACAACAAATGCTGATGGTACCTCAACAACACTTATACCAGGTCCTGTAATTGCTGATGAAAGGATCAAAAGAATAATGGTGTGAAGGCAAGAAGTATTTTACTATAATGCACTTCTAAATGAACATCTACTTACTTTTAATCATATAAAGGATGCATAAGACTTGTTTGCTGCTATACAAATAAGATTTGGTGGAATGAAATGCCAAAAAGAAGACTCGGAAGACTCTTCTGAAGCAAATGTATGAGAACTTTAGTGCTCCAAGCACAGAGTCTCTTGACTCTATTTTTAACAGGCTTCAGAAGATTGTAAGTCAGCTGGCTATCTTGGGTGAAAATATTTCACAAGAAGATCTTAATTTAAAAATTTTTAAAAAAAATGGGTCCCCCCCCCCTGGGCGCCCCTTTTGTTTTTCTGGCGGAATGATTTTGAGAAGTTTGCCTTCTGAGTGGAATACTCATATTGTGGTCTGGAGGAATAAACCTAATCTAGACACAATAAGCTTTAATGATCTCTACAACAATTTCAAGATTGTTGAACAAGAGGTTAAAGGAACTACAAGCTCAAGTTCTTAGAACATGGATTTTATGTCATCACCTAGCAGTACTAATGAAGTTAATACCGATTATGGAGTTAGTACTGCTAACACTCAAATTATCCCTACTAGCACCCAAGTTAGCACTACTAGTACTCAAGCTAGTACTGCTAACTTAAGTGATGCCACTGTTTATGCATTTTTGGCCAGTAAACCAAATGGGTCTTAACTTGTACATGAGGACCTTATACAAATCCATGAAGATGACTTAGAAGAGATGGATTTGAAGTGGCAGTTAGCATTACTAAGCATGAGGATAAGAAGGTTTTTCCAGAAAACTGGTAGAAAGATCGCTATCAATGGGAGTGACACAGCTGGATATGATAAGTCCAAGGTGAAGTGTTTCAACTGCCACAAGATAGGACATTTTATAAGGGAGTGCAGAGGACCTAGGAACCAAGATTGCAGGAACAGGAATCAAGACAGCTCTAGAAGGACTATAAATGTTGAAGAAACTTCTTCCAAAGCCATGGTGGCTATTGATGGAGCTGGTTTTGACTGGAGCTATATGACAGACGATGAAGTCCCTACAAACATGGCTCTTATGGCCTTTTTAGACTCTGAGATAAATAATGACAAAACTTGTTCAAAAACCTATCTAAAAAGCTTTGAAACACTTAAAACTCAACTTGATGATCTAAGAATAGAGTTTAACAAATCTAAGTTCAATTTAGCTACTTATAAAAGAGGGTTGGCATCAGTAGAAGAGCAACTTGTCTTTTACAAAAAGAATGAGGTTATTTTTTATGAACAACTTGTTGTTTTAAAAAAAGACATCTCATATAAAGACTTAGAAATTGGTATGCTTAAAAGTGAGTTAGAAAAGCTTAAGCAAGAAAAAGAAAGCAATCAACTTAAAATTGAAATTTTTAATAATGCTTCTAAGAGTCTAGACAAATTAATAGGGAGTCAGATACCTGATAAAAGTAGAAAGGGTGTGGGGTTTGTAAGCTATAATATTGTTCTACCTCCCCCTACAGGGTTATTTTCACCCCCAAAGTTTGATTTGTCCAACTCTGGTCTAGAGGAGTTCCAATAGCCTGAGTTTGAAGGCTATGGACCTATGACTAGTAAGAGTATTAGTGAAGATATTTCTAATGAGGTTAGGGAATCTCCTAATGCCCTATTGGTTAAGGAGTTGGTGTCAGATGATAAGTTAGAGAAGAAAATTGTTTTTCCTACTGTTGCTAAGATAGAATTTATTAGAGCTAAACAACAAGAAAAACCAGTTAGGAAACCAGTTAAGTATGCTGAAATGTATAGGTCACAAAGTCCTAGGGGAAATTAAAGAAACTAGAATAATCAGAAGTCCCAACAGCTAGGAAGTGACTTTGTAATGTATAATAAAGCTTGTTTTGTCTGTGGAAGTTTTGACCATGTGCAGGCTAACTGCAATTACCATCAAAGGGAAAGGGTGGTATCTGGGTATAATTATACAAGGGTGAATTACAATTATTATGCTAAAAAGGCTCACCCTAGTGCTCATAGGAATATGGTTCCAAGAGTAGTTTTAATGAAAACTGGCCTAAGATCACTTAATACTGTTAGGCTTGTTAATACTGCTCATCCCAAAACTACAGTTTATAGTGCTAGACCAATGTCACATTTTTCTAAATCAGCACAATCAACTGTAAGAGGCCCTATCAAATAAGAACAACAGTAACTAACAAA
>BQNB010021905.1:12712-63648 GCA_026074375.1 Tanacetum coccineum | reverse complement strand
TAAAGAATGGAGCTGAAAATAGGACCAAAAACAAGCTAATCAAGGGAGCTGAGAAAGAAGAAGCAGTGGAGGCACCTAATTCTCAGCCTGTAGAATATTATCAAAAGCATTGGATCAATGAAAAACTAATCGAGGGACTAGTTGATAATAATAGGTTCAATGACTCTATGTCAGGAGTCCGAGTAGGAAAAATAAAAGGAAATACCTATAATTTGTCACCTAGGGGACCTGTTTATGAAGCAATCCTCAGGAAAAAGATAACAAAGAAGGAGGACATTGGAGGAAACTTTGAAATTCCTTGCAATGTTAGAGGTCTGAAACTCATGAACGCCCTAGTAGACCAAGGATCCGATGTGAACGTCATACCCCTCTCTACCTACATGAAGCTAACCAACGAAAGGCCTGTTGAGATAGACATTCGATTCTCCCTAGCCAGCCATTCGTATATCTACCCTTTAGGAATAGCAGAGGACGTATTAGTTAATGTTGCTAGTTATGTGTACCCCGTGGACTTCGTGATTTTAGACATAAAGGAAGACGAAAAGAGGCCCTTCATCTTAGGAACACTGTTAATACAAATAATGTCTAAAAATGTTATTTATATTTTTCGACCTCTCGATGTTTTGATAATAACAAAATGTAAAAACATTTACGATAAAATTAAATGTTTATAAATTACTAATCGTAAAATTCTATTTCTAAGATTAATCACTTAAGGTATGGATAAACAAATCATTAAACATGATTAGTGATCAAGAAAATATTTTTCTTAAACCTTACATTTCTACAAAAGTGTATTTACAAAAATATATACACAAAATATTTATTCATAAAAGAAATGTTTTATTAAAACAATAAATTTGAAATCAGATTTTCCCCCCAAAATGGAAGGTTCCAAAACAGATAACACCTTCCCCACTAAAAGACAAAAAGAGGAGCGTACTCTACGGGCGGCCCCCTTATAGGCCTGGCGGCCCCCTAACATATTAGGGACCGCCGGGACCGCCAGCAGAGTAACGGCTCTTTTTGTCTCCTATAAATACTGGGCCACCCCATCTGAAAAACTCAACCTTTTGCCACGAATTTTTTTAGATCTACTTTTCTCCCTTCTTTCCTTCTTTCTCAAACACATATCTTGATCACTAACATATCTTGATCTTGTTTTAAGTGATTAATTCCCTCTTCCTCCCTTCTTCTAATCAAGTGCAAGAGAAGAACAATCGTATTCATCTAGAAATGAATTGTTATCAAGTGATCTCTTTCCTCCTCCTCAAGATCATAAATCTTCATTATATTTTCTTTGTGGTGTTGTGTAAATTGGATTGTGTGTAGATCCAATAGTGTAAATTGTATATTTTTGTGAATTGGATTGTGTGTCAATCCAAGAGAATATATCTTGTGAGTGTATAAAGACTTAGTGAAGTCTTAGATTGGTTTTAGCTAAGATTAGGACTCGATATCTAGCTTAGTGTCGGAAAAGAAAGTAAGTGACGTGTAAACGGTTTTCTCCGCCTAAAGGGAGCTTGTTGACATAGTGAAATCTCGAGTGGAGTACTCGGGGAGTGGAGTAGGGCGAAGAGGTGCTTCGTAGCTGAACCACTATAAATCTTGGTGTCTTGGTTTGATCGTTTCTTTCCTTATCTCTTTATATTGTTATTGTTTATTTAGTTCATTACATTAGATAGTTTAGTTGTGATTCATATTGTTGATTGATTGACATACAACTCGAATCAAACCATTTTATAAGCAAAGTTTTAAAACGGATAATTAACCGGTAAACTATTCAACCCCCCCTTCTAGTTTCCTACAATTGGTATCAAGAGACAAGGTTACTCAAGATTTTTAAAATATACTGTATTTTAAAGCTTGGATCGATCTATGAATTCCGACAAATATCTAGAAGGGCAATCCATGCAAAGACCACCACTTTTTGAAAGTGATAGTTTTATTTATTGGAAAAATAGATTCGAGACATATGTTAAATCAAAAGATCTAGATCTTTGGCATGTTATTACCAATGATGATTTTCAACCTATTGTACAAAATCCGTAAGCTCGTAAACACGAAGAAGCTAAGATGGTTATTATTAGTAATAGGAGCAAGTGGTACAACCTTTTCAACAACATGAAGATCAGCACCATGACCACCAACACCAACTCCAATTATAACGAAATCGTAATCACAACCTTTTGTTTTAGCTCCATAACGGTGAGGGGAACGGGAAAGTTATTATTGTATTTTTTTAAGGCTCGATAAATGTGCAATCAGATATGAGGATTGTCGTCATGCTGCAAGCTTAGGAAGCTTGCACGCACAAGGTGCACATAGTCCAAAGTTACCGAATCCGCTTAGGAGCTCAATGTCATCTGGCACAGCCTTTTAGAACGGTTATGGTTATCACCTTATAAAAAACTGCTTCAAAACGTCGCTCGACGGTGTGTGGCGTTGTTGATGTCTTGTGGACGTTTTGAAGCAGTTTTTATAATGTGATAACCATACGGTTCTAAAGGCCTGTGCAGATGACATTGTGAGATTCCCTAAGCGGATGATTCGGTTAAATTTGGACTATGTGTCACCGTGGCTTGGCAAGCTTGCTAAGCTTGCGCCTTGTAGTCCAAATCCTCATATCTGAGTGCTCATTTATTGAGCCTTAATTAATTTAAATTAATTACTTTCATCCGTTCCCTCACCTAGTTATGGAGCTACATAATCAATAGGATTTTTATGTTTGATTTTGTGATTACGTTTCATGATAATTGGAGCTGGTGTTGGTGGTCATGGTGCTGATCTTCATGTTGTTGAAAAGGTTGTACCACTTGCTATAATTACTAATAATAAAACTTCTTCGCTTCTCTGTTGTTTACGAGCTTACTTACCTGCATATGTCGCCTATTAAAAAATTTGTATTGTATGCAATGTATTTGTATTGTTGCCTGTTCTAATACGCGACGTGCTGTATGTTCAGTTGACACTTGAGTTGCCTGATGATGTGGCAAACTTATATATAAATTGCATATTTAATGCAAAATAAAATAACCCAGGTTAGTTGCAGTGTAAAGGTAAGCGTTAATGGACAGTTCACATGTTTTTTGAGTACAAACAATAGTTTTTGTGCAATGTGTAAGGAAACTAAAAGGGGGGGGGGGGTCAAGGGGGGGGGATTTTCGAATAGTTTACGGTTAATTAATTTCGTTTTTAAACTGGTGCTTAATAAAGTGGTTTGATTCGAGTTGTATGTCAATCAATCAACATTTGAAATCCACGCCTAAACTATCTTAATGTAATGAACTTAAATAAAACAATAACAATATTAAAGAGATAGGAAAGAAACGGATCTATAGTGGTTTCGGCTACGAAGCCTCTGCTTCGCCTTACTCCACTCCCCGTGTACGCCACTTCGAGATATCACTATGTCAACAAGCTCCCGTTAGGCGGAGAAAATCGTTTACACGTCGCTTACTTTCTTTTCTGACAATAGCTAGACTCGCGAGTCGCTAATCTTAGCTAGAACCATCGAAGACTTCACTAAGTCTTTTCACTACTCACAAGATATATTACTCTTGGGATATTGACACACTCTATACTTCATATCAAATACACAATTTACAGTTTTTAGATTACACACAATCCAATTTACACACACCAAAAGAAATATATATTAAAAGATTTATGATCTTGGGATGAGGAAAGAGATTCACTTGATAACATTTCGTTTCTAGATAATTATTAATTTTCTTCATCTTGCACTTGATTAGGAAGAAGGGGGAAGAGGTTATTACATCACTAGAAACAAGATCAAGGTTGGTTAGTGATCAATATATGTGTTTGATCAGATAAGAAAGAAATAAGGGAGAAAAGTAGATCTGAAAAAATTCGAGGCAAAGGAGGTCTATTTTTTTAGATGGGGTGTACCTGTAGTATTTTATAAAGAGACAAAAAGAGGCTGTTACTTCTGCATGGCGGTACCAGGCCGGTCCCTATTATGTCTAGGGGACCGCCAGGGGGCCTTTTTATAACAAAAGGGGGGTCGCCCGTGGAAGTTTGAAGTTGCTCTCTTTTGTCCTTTTAGTGGGTAATGTGTTATCTGTTTTGGTACCTTTCATATTTGGGGGAATAAATATGTTTCAAATTTATTGTTTTAATAAAACATTTCCTTTTAATGAATGTAATTATTGGCGTATATATTTTTGTAAATACACTTTTGTTAATAATGTAAGGTTTAAGAAAAATTATTTTCTTGATCACTAATCAGTTTAATGATTTGTTTTATCCATACCTTACTGATTAATTCTTAGAATTAAAATTTTACGATTTGTAATTTATAACGGTTTAATTTTATCGTTATAAACAATTTTTTACTTTTGTTATTATCGATCATCCATAGGTCGAAAATATAAATTTCGTTTTTTTAGACCATTATTTGTAATAACAATCTCTACCCTTTTGATGATGACAAAAATATAAACTAGTTAGTATTATAAAATAGAAGTTTAATAAATTACTAATGAGTTTAATTCCAATTTCTCCCCTTGTTGTCGAATCCAAAAATGGTTTGTCGTCGAATTGTAGTAGAGAGAAAATAAAATCGGACGATGAAGACTCCCCCTTGATGTTAGCTCCCTCTTGTTCGGGGCACCAAAGGGATAGAATCTTTACGTTACATTTTTTTGCTACAAAACAAAGTTTAGAAGTACAAGTTGCAAAAACCAACATTGACGTCAAATATTTCATGAGTATAATCCACACTTTAAAATAACTCATAAATGAAGTGCGCATGCAAATTCCTAGAAAGAATAATTTATAGCCATATTAGGGACAATATATGGATGATACAACATTAGATATTCATAAAAATCTAACATAACATAGTAGAGTTCTAGAAATAGTAAGCCCTCTAACCACACGGCATTTAACCGCATCGCCGTGGTTCACGGTTCCACCACAAAACTCTCATTTGTTGAAGTGGAGTAGTAGATGTTTACAGGACTTCGTGACATGTGATACCCAAAAGGTATGGAACATTTATTTAAGTAATTATATTCATGTGGGAGTGATTAATGAAGAGTGAAAATGATGAAGATGGTGATCATGGTGGTGATGACTCGTGATTATTTAGGTATGAGACGGATGACATTGGCAATTAAATGAATAAATTCATTTCTTAATGAGTGGAATGGTTGGCAGTGTCCTACAACAATGACAAAGCTTAGCTGACACCCTACTTGGGCATAGTAGGAGGTTGAACTAATGGGTGTGGTGAAGAGGGTTATGTAGGAGTTAGAGAATCTATAAGTGAGGAGATGGTGTGGAGTTGATTAATAATTCGATCTCTTTGTGGGTAGTCCATAGGTGGTGAGATAGAGTGAGGAGTGTTTCTTGGAGGAGGTGGTGGTGATTCATTATGACAAGTAGGTGGTGGATGATTTTGGATGAGGTATTCTTACGCTTCCAATACCGTGACGAAACGACATTTCTTGGTTTTAAAGAGAAAAGTGTTGGGTGATGATTTTTGCACAACATTTTCTGGGTGGAGGAAGAAGAAATATAAGGAAGATGGTGATGCGACCGAAGTATTGATGATTTAAATAATGAGGAAAGATGAAAAGAAATGGCAAAGCACTATGGGGTTGTTGGAGATGAGGATTGAAGAAATTGTGTGTTCAAAGAGGGAAATTTCAGCAAGAGTCTAGGACTAGGTTGGTCAAAGATACAAAAAAAGAGAAAAAATTGAATTTTTTGTTCCCTCCTGTTGGCGGTCCCATATCGTGGGGCAGTCCCTCATTGATAAGGGGGCCGCCTGATTAATAATGGGGCCGTTTTCTGGAGAGAACAGATTTTTCCTAATTTTCTCCCTCAGAAATTATCACATCTTATTCTAGTCAAAAATCAAGTAAATCTAAGTTAACAATGCATTCAATCATTAAATCTTAAGAATTTAATTTCAATTAATTCTTAAGTAAATTACATTGGAAGCATGCAATTTTAACACTAATTGTTAAATCAAGTAATGCATTAATAGTTGATATGTATTTAAAATATTACTCTCTATATTCAGAAGTCATCATTTATTATTCTAGTCCTAATATATTAAAAGACATAATGTATTAGATAAGAGATATAATAGTACTAATAATAGTCTCTTAAAAGTTATGCCGGCATCTTTACTTCCTTTTTCCTCCCATCATGTTCTTGAGAGCTTGTCTGATTGACCTTAACCCGTCTCGGTGAACATTTCGTTGTTGATTTTGAAGAGTTATAGTTACGGATAGAAAGGTGTTCAAGGCATGACTTTCAAGAGAAGGGTTTTGACCGACTCTAGAAGCAACATTAGATGAAGAAGAGACTTGTTGAGAAGGAGAAGAGGAATTGGAGTGAAATAATTCATCATCATTTTCATCAACCATGTGATCAAGTGGACGAGATGAGGAAGGATGATTTTGAGTTGTGGAGGAGGAGCTAGCATTAGATTCATAAGGTCTTTTCATGCCCCGATCCGCTCGTATCTTTCGCTCGTAATAAGGAGCGAGCGGATGCATGGCTCGATCATGTGAGAGATAATGATCAAAAGCTAACTCAGGAGAGACGCACACGACATGTTTGAATAACCTAGTCAAGAGCATTCCATAAGGTAAGAGTTCCTTTGGTTTGAATCGAGTCTTTTCCATTCTTTTGAGAATGCAAAATGCTAGGTTATAAGGAGTGGATGTCTAAATGCAATAAATCACGTGACAAAGACAAGCGGAGACATGATCTCTATGTCCTCCTAGACAAATGGTGTTTTCACGAATAATATCAACCCAAGGTTTCATATGAGTTTGAATCTCTCGGGCTAAAATTTCGTTTTCACCTGGAAACATGGTTTTCTTATTATTTGGTTACGAGTCTCTTTCCTTGGGAGGTACTTATAATAAGAGTCTTAATGATCTTGTGTGATGGAGGTTTGGTTTTATAAAGACCTCTACTTGGAACACTTACTGACCTAATGGTCTCAGAAGAGGCCCACATTTCCGGTGTTAGTAGGCTTGACCTTGTATGAGATTTTAATAATTTTGACCAAATTCCTCAAGAAGGTGAGGAGAATGACTTATTTCTGTATGAACGCAAGGTTGACAACATTTTGACCATCAGGCTTATAGTAATAATGTGAGTGACAATTAAAACTCGAGAACAAAGCGAGGTACAATTTGTTCGTTAATGTCTAGCAAACAATCAAAGCCGATTGACTCAAAATTAGCATGAATATGACTCATATTTTCGAAGTTTGGACTTACAACCCTTCCCTCATGAAAGTACCATTTTTCAAGATTTGTCATTGTGTGTAGTAAGGGATGATTAAATTCATTTGATATTAGGGGTATGTATTTTCGTGTCTTTTAATGATCTAGACCGGTAGCTCGAGGCATTGTTACCTAGAAAGACATAAACAAGACCATATTTTAATTGCTTATACTTGTATTGATGTTTTGAGTTCATGCCTAGTATGTGCCTATATGCAACAAATGTGGAGTAACGATTAACTCGACCTAACCATAAAATCCTAAAAGTTAACCCAAACACTCCTTAATTTGATTTTGCTCATCCAAACAAGTCAAAAAATACATATGAATTATGTATCTCGAAATTTGTTCATGAGATCATTATGCATGTGTTTGAAAATGTTTTTAGGTTGTATTGACAATGCATAACAACAATTTTATTATATTCCTAACGTGAGTGATTTAAAAATAAAATTGAGGTTTTAGTTCAAAATTAATTTTTCTACAAGCTCATTAATATGTGCAAATCCTATGTCTACGGGAAGCATATTAGTTGTACATTGTATCTTAGTAGTTCTAATTGTACAAAATTGAAAGAAAAATGGAAAATCCCTAATTTCAATTTTTGGTGTTCATCATGAACCCTAGACTCAAATTGAAAGAAAATAGATGAAATGACTTACAATTGATGATCTTTGTGATGTTGGAATTGAAAATTAGTGTTGATTTGATCTTCAATTGATGTTTTAATGGTTGAATTTGAGTTTTGGTGGGTTTTGGGTCGTGTTCGTCGAGTGCAGCAAATAAGGGGGTGTTTGTTTTTATGTTTTGAAAATTTTTGTTTAAGTGTTTCATATTATGGTCTGCTGATGGTGGTCCCATATCTCCTGGCGGTCCCAAATATATTGGGGGGCCACCTATATAGGGACCGCCCTCAGTAAAGGGTATTGGACTTGGTTTTTGACGAAAATTATTCAAGGAGGAGTGACATTTAATTTGCATTTCGCGAATTAAAGATGTTTAAAGTACTTCGGATGAAGTAAATAATTTGTCATGACACGAAGTGGAACACGGACTAGAATCGAGACAGAAGAAGGAGAGCGAAACCAATATATTGATTTATGATATGTGTGCCTCATTCCGAAACCAAGGAGTAGATTGTTAAACGATTCATGTTTTAAGGGGTTTAGTAGATGGTCGGAATATTGTCGAAGGACGGTTCTTTTTCGATTGAGATATGTCCTTTTTGGACATTTATCACAAAGAACAGTGGTGCGAATTTGGTTGTGTTTGGTACGAGGAATATTGCTTCGGGATTTTTGCTCATGGTCAAGCACGCCTTTGTTGCGCCACATGATGGGAACGTCCGTCGTGTCGTGCGTCTCATAGTCGATGAGAGCTTGGTTTCTCATTCCATAGTGGTTGTTAAACATGCCTTTCCGACGCTTACGTATTCGGCTTCGGTGTGGATATAAAAAAGAGCGTATTGTTTCTTCGAGAACCAAGATGTCAAACAAACATCCTTACGAACGTACAAATACCTGCTTTTTACTCTTGCTGGTTCCACATAATCTCCGCTATGATCAGAGTCGGCATATACTACGGTTTCTATGGAGGTCCCTTAGGATACCATACTTCCTAAGTGCGTTAAGTACCTTTCATGTATCGGAAGTACGCTTAACCGCCTTCAAGATGAGAGGTTTGGGAAGCCTACTTGGATTGCAAGGCACAAAGGCAAACACCTAAACTTGATATCCGGCCTACTTGCCATTAGGTATAATAAACGACTATCATTGCCTCGATATTGGTTACTATCTACGACTTCACCTCTTCATCTTTCGGGAGTTTAGTATCGGAGGACTATGGGGGTTTTCAATTGTTTTAGAATCTTTAAGACCAAATTTCTTAAGTATTTATTTTATATATTTAGATTGATTAAAGAATATACCATCTTTCATTTGGTTATAATTGTATCCAAGGAAGAAGTTAGTGTCTCACCCATCATCCTCAATCTCAAACCCGTCATGCTATTGATTTTGGCAAATTCATCCACATATGTCTTGAAAAGTCGAACCATATATATTGTCATCGAATATAATTGAACAATGATGAGATTAGAACTTTCTTCTTCTTAGTAAAAGGAGTGTTATCTACAATTTCTCATTTTATTATTATGTTTAATAAGGAAAACTTTTAATCTATCATACCAAGCTTTGGGTGTTGTTTAAGACCATACAAGCTTTTGTTTAATTTATAAACATGTATCGATTTGTCAAATTTCATTGAATCTAGATGGTTGTGCCACGTTATACCTAACTCAGTAATAAAACCGTTCAGGATTGCACTTTTTATATCCATTGGAATAAGTTTAAAATCTATGGCACAAGCATAAGCTTATTAATATTTATTGGCTCAGGTTAGTAACCGGGGTATAAGTTGCATCATAATAGATGCCTCTTGTTGGTTGTTGCCCTTGAGCAAATAATCTTACGCTTAGGTAACAAGAAGAAGAATGAAACAACACTGTTCCTCGTCTAACTTATTTCTAAACACCCACTTAGTTCCTATATAATTGTCCTATTACTTAGGTTGTCGAACTAACTCCCAAACGTCCATTAGCATGAATTGTGTCTTAATTCTTCTTGATGGCGACTATCTATCTTTCATCTCTATAAGGCTTCATTCACATTCTTAGGTTCATGTAGGTTGATATTAAAATAAAAAAAAGTTTACTTTGGTTTTGGGTGTTTGGACCCTAAGGGTTCTTTGGTTAAGATTTCTTATGACATTTTCTAAAGGATGGTTCCTGGATTCCTTAATATTGACTATTTTGTCAATTTCTAATGTTTCATCCTCAACAACATTTTCTAGATTTTTATTTTCGGTTTCCCTAATGGCTTCTTCTGCATCTAAGTCATCATCCACCAAGGGTGATGTCTTAGAGGGTGGAGGAGTTTCAGTGAATGTTACGTTAAGTGATTCTTTGACTTTCCTAGTGTGTTTGTTATAGGTTGAGTAGGCTTTTCTAATTTTCGAGATCATCCAAAATGACACCTTCGTATGTACTTGGGTCAATACTTGGTAAGGGTATGTCTTTGGTGTTCAAATGAGCACTTGCTTCAAACACTCTAAAAATAATCTAGCTGTAGGTTTCCTACCTCTTAAAAAGTTCGTAAGGTGGTTTTTCCTAGAAATGGCTCTATTAAGATAATTCGGTTTTTTGAGAATGTTTGTTGAAGTATCTACGGCGTTACACACAAAAATCTTTTTGTAGCTGGGAGTTTGTTACGGTAGGTCGGATTGCCGGTTCAACATAAGTTCTACTTATTTCTGAAGTGTCTTATTTTTATTTCCTTTCAACCACGCAATTTGTAATCAGGAGTGCGTGGAGCCAAGAAAGTTATGTGTAATACCATGGGCATCACAAATCTCTCCAAATTGCACCTCATTATCATATTTCTCTACCGTAGTCGGTTCATTATTGACATATTGAATCTACCTAATTGGTTTGGATTTTCCAGTATGTTATTTCGAATTGATCAAAATATGTTTCGGGTTTATCCTTACGGAATCTAGTCCACAAAGTTTTAACCAAGGAGTAATCATAATCTACTATGACTAGGGTTTTGAAACAGTGTCCTCTGTAACTCCGTACGGGGATGGGGACCGAAGAGATTCCTTGATGGTTAAGTTTAAGCATCTAGTCATTTAGGTCTATATTCTTAGGCTTTGTGACTAGCGTGAGCTTGTTTTCCTATTTTGCAAGCATCTCCAAAATTTGTTTCAACTTAAGTTTGGGTAGATTTATAATATTCTTTCTTGAAGCCAACGATTGAATGTGAGCTTGTTTGAATGACCTATCTCCTATGCCTTAATGTGGGAATTTTCATCAATCATTGCTAGGTCAAATTGATCATTTTTTTGGCCTTATTTCCTAATTTCAGCACATATAGCCTTTTTTTTTCTTTAATTCCTCTACCTATGGACTTCCGGTCATTAGTGATTTCATTTCATGTTCAAGAAGTTACTCTACACTTATTATACATCATTTGTACTTTACTTAGCATGTTTAAATCCTAAGTTATCAACATGTTCTACATTATCTATTTTGAGAGAGTCATTAGAAATCGTACCTTTGCCAATGATGTTACCGCGAAGATTACTACCAAAAATGACATTACCTCCATTGTATGCCTTGTAAGTGGAGAAGAGCTTTCGAGTTACCTGTCTATATGTTTAGGATCATCGCTATCTTGATCCATTTGTCGGCTCCAAAGTAAGACTCCAAGGCATTATTTTTTTATATAAGATATATAACCTCAAACTTTTGGGCCCCATATCTCATGGGTCTAAAAGTTGTTAGTGCCAAACATCCTTGCATTTGATGCAATTGGTTGGGATGTGAGAATGGAAGACACATTTCCCATGGCATGTAACTTTGACGTTGGAAATTATTCCAAGTTACAGGAAAGCCATGAGGTTGGTTTTGTCGACCAACATGTCTTTTTGGTTGCAGTGTTTTAGGACGAGAATAATTATTATTGACTCTTCTAGGAGGTGGAGTTTTTGATCTAAAATTGGATTTTGAAAATCCAACTCTGGGTTTTGACAATGTCTTATAGAATTGTTTAACTTCATTGTCACTAGCAACGGGAACTTTGGCTTTGTTTATAATTATGTGCTTTGGTCTAGGACCCAAAATAGATTTTTGAAAAGACACAGTTTTCTCAGATCCAGGCGTTGCTGGTGGCGGTCCTATAATTATTTTAGGGGCCGCCTGGTCACTTAGGGGGGCGCCTATATTTATGGAACCTCCATCAGAAGACGTCTTTTTCTGAGCTTTCACAAATTTTATTTTCTTAGTTCCACTAGAAGATGCTTCAAATTGAATTAATACCCTAAACTAGTTTATCACCTGAGGGTTTTTTGGGGGGGGGGGGGACTACTTAACTTTCCATTTTAAGCACAATGTGTAATATTCTTCAAATTTATTAATCTAGTGGATTCTTCTTAGTTTTTCATTAATCATTTTTAAGCGTATGACACATTGCACAATCGAGATCAACTCCCTTGTTTTTCTCAAGTGTGGATAATTTATCTTTTAATTCTCTAATTTCGTTTTCTAGACTATTTCTAGTAGCTTTTAACCTTTTGTTCTTAGTGATTATCTTTAGACCCATTTTGCACAACTTATCATATTCGTTGTCTAAAGCTAAATCATTAATTGATAATTTTTATTCCAATTGAAGTAGGGTGGATTCAGAAATACATCAACTTGAGAAACATTTACTTTTTGACCATTCTCATCATCTTTCCTCACAGCTATCGCTCCAAGAGCCTTGACCCCTCAAAAGCTCTGTGGTTCTTGTCTTTCGGTGTTTTGATATTTCTCCAATAAGATGATTCGGGTCGCCGCATCCTATAGTTATTTCTATCACTTTTTATGTTCGTGTCCTATCACGGATTCTTATGGAACATCTTGTTGTCATATTTGAGGTTGGTCTTACGTAATCTACAATTTACTTTTTAAACGAACTTCTTGAATCTATTACCGCCATGGTGTATCTTTCGTCTTTACTATCAGTATGTGGAACACTCTTCATACTAGATTTCTTACTTAGCCTTTTAAAGAATTTGATTTCCTTTTAACTTTTGCTTTGAATATTTCGGAATCTTTCTGTGTGTCATTTCATGAACTTTGACGGTTCCGATAAGCTCATCGAGAGATTGTGACGTTATGTCTTTCGACTCTTCAATCGCGTGACCATTTGCTCTCCATTAGTGATGTAGGAAGCCCTAAAGAAACTTCTTTACGTAGTTTTTCGATAGAATACCTTCATCAAGTGCTTTAAGACTCAGTAATTAATATTATTAATTTAGCAAATGCACTTATCTATAAATTCGTGTTCGGGAAAATAATGAATTGTCTCATTTGTTGAACAAAATGGTCGATCTTATTATCTTTGACTTGCCTATTACCTGAAAGGTGATTACAAAAGTTTTACAAATTTCTTTTGCCGTTATTACACATGATAATTCTATTAATTTTTTTTTAGGCAAAGCATTGTAAATAAACATTTTAGCATTCAGTATTTTTTCGCAAGTTTTCTTTTTTGAGCATCATCGGTTTGTTTTTCAAAAGGGATAACCTCATTAATTTGGTTTTTGGGATTTTGTACAATAGGTTGAAAATCACTCATCGGCAAATAAAATGCCATAAGAATCTAGATCTTTTGTATTTAACTTATGTATTGATTCTATTTTTCTATTAAATAAAACTATCACTTTAAAAAGTGGTGGTCTTTGCATGGATTGCCCTTCTAGATATTTGTCAGAAATCTATAGATCGAGTCAAATGCTTTAAAAAATTAATTATAAAAAAAAAAAAAAAGAATAAAGTAATATTTTAAAAATCTTGAGTGACCTTGGCTCCTGATACCAATTGTAGGAAACTAGAAGGGGGGGGGGGTTGAATAGTTTACCGGTTAATTATCCGTTTTAAAACTTTGCTTATAAAATGGTTTGATTCGAGTTGTATGTCAATCAATCAACAATATGAATCACAACCTAAAACTATCTAATGGTTAATGAACTAAATAAACAATTTTATTAATAAAGTGATAAGGAAAGAAATGATTTCAAACAAGACAAACCATAGATTTATAGTGGTTCGGCTACGAAGCACCTCTTCGCCCTACTCCACTCCCCGAGTACTCCACTCGAGATTTCACTATGTCAACAAGCTCCCTTTAGGCAGAGAAAACCATTTACACGTCGCTTACTTTCTTTTCTGACACTAAGCTAGATGTCGAGTCCTAATCTTAGCTAGAACCAATCTAAGACTTCACTAAGTCTTTACACACTCACAAGATATTTACTCTTGGATTGACACACAATCCAATTCACATAAATACACAATTTACACTATTAGATCTACACACAATCTTTTTTCACAAAACTATACAAAGAAAATATAACGAAGATTTGTGATCTTGAGGAGGAGGAAAGAGATCACTTGATAACAATTCATTTATAGATGAATACGAGTGTTCTTCTCTTGCACTTGATTAGAAGAAGGGAGGAAGAGGGAATTAATCACTTGAAACAAGATCAAGGTATGTTAGTGATCAAGATATGTGTTTGAGAAAGAAAGAAAGAAGAGAGAAAAGTAAATCTAAGAAAATTCGTGGCAAGAGGATATATTTTTCAGATGGGGTGGCCCAATATTTATAGGAGACAAAAAAGAGAAGAGTTACTCTGCTGGCGGTTCCTGGCAAAAGTCCTAATATGTTAGGGGGCCGCCAGGCCTATAAGGGGGCCGCCCATAGAGTATGCTCCTCTTTTTTTCTTTTAGTGGGTAATGTGTTATCTGTTTTGGAACCTTCCATTTGGGAGGGGGGGAATCTGATTTCAAATTTATTGTTTTAATAAAATATTTCTTTTATGAAATATATTTTTGTTGTATTATATTTTTGTAAATTATCTTTGGTTAGAAATGTAAGGTATGAGAAAAATAGTTTCTTGATCACTAATGCATGTTTTAATGATTTGTTCTATCCATACCTTAAGTGTTATTCTTAGAATTTAGATTTTTCGTTTAGTATTTTATAAACGTTTTATTTTTATCGTAACATTTTTACATTTTGTTATATCAAAACATCCAGAGGCTCGAAAAATCTAAATAACACTTTTTAGACATTTTTTGTTTTTCAATCTCCCCATTTTGATGATGCAAAATCATAAACTCTTTTAGTTAAAATTAGAAGTTTTTAAATTACAGAATGAGTTTAATTCCATTTTTCCCACTTTTTGTCGAATCCAAAAAGGTTTGATCGTCGAATTGGGTAGAGGAGGAAAGAAATCGTACGATTGAAGACTCCCCCTTGATGTTACCTCCCCTTGTTCGGGGAAACCAGGGATCGCGATATTTACGATAATTTTGTTTGCTCAAAACAAGGTTAGGAAGTACAAGTGCAAACATCATAGCACGACAAAATATCTCAAGAGTATAATGACACTTTAGAAACTCATAAATGAAGTGCATTCAAATTCCTAGAAAGATCATATATAGCCATATAGGACAATATATGATGATACAACATAAGATAATCATAACCTTTACATTAATTGATTCGAGATCTAATAAACTACAGCTATTAGATATTCAGGACTTATGAGATGTGATACCAAAAGATAGTGACATTTATTTTTGAGCAAATTAATAATGTAGGACGTGATTTAAGTAAAGAGTGAAAATGTGAAGGATTGTGATTATGGTGAATTATGTGTTGTTGGACTGTGATTCGGGTAGGAGAGGTTGATAAGGAAGTGATATGAAATTAATTTCATTTCTTAATGAGTGGAAGTGGTTGGTGGTGTACCTATAACAATGAAAAAAGCTAGCATGGACGCCCTACTCGGAGCATTTGTAGGAAGGTTGAACAATGGGTATGTGTGAAGAGTGGTGCGTGTAGGAGTTTATGAATCGATGAGTGTGAAAGAGGATGGTGATGGAGTTGATATTATGTGATCTCTTTGTGGGTAGGCCATAGGTGTGTGAGTTGAGTTAGAGTGAGGAGTGTTTCTTGGAGGTGGTGGTGGTGAGTCATTATGACAAGTTAGGTGATGATTTTGGAAGAAGGTGTCTTACGTTTTCATACTTGACGAAACCGGACATTCTTGGTTTTCTTAGATAAAGTTTTGTTGATGATTTGAGCAAGACATTTTGGGTGAGGAAGATGTGATGATAAAGAAGATTGATTAATTGAAATAATGAGAAGATGAAAAGGAAATGGCAAAGCATGGTGTTGGAGATGAAGATTGAAGAAATTGTGTGTTCAAAGAGGGAAATTCCAGCAAGAGTCTAGGACTAGGTGGTAAATGATACAGGAAAAAGAGATAGCATTGAAATGTTTGGTCCTCCTGTTGGCGGTCCCATATCGTGTGGCGGTCCCTGATTGATAAGGGGGCCGCCTGATTAATAATGGGGGCGTTTTCTGAAGAGAACAGATTTTTCCTAGTTTTCTCCCTCAGAAATTATTCAAATTTATTCCAAGTAATAAATCAAGTAAATCTAAATTAAGAACGCATACAATCATTAATATTAAGCATGCTATTTCTATAAGACTTAAAGAAATTTCACATTGGTAGCATGCAATTATTAACACATTATGTTAACAAGGAAAGCATTAATAGGATGATATTGAATTTAAAAGGATCATTCCTAATAATCAAAAAGTCATAATTCATATTCTCAGTCCTAATATTATTATAAGAAATAAGTATAGATAAGAGAGATAATGTATAATAATATTACTCTTAAAAAGTTTCTATGCCGATCATCTTTACTTCCTTTTTCCTCCCTTCATAGTTCTTAAGAATACTTGTTTTCCGATTGACCTTAACCCGTCTCGGTGAGCATTTCGTTGTTGAGTTTGAAGAGTTACAGTTTCGAATAGAAAGGTATTCAAGACATGACTTTCATGAGATGTGTTTTGACCGACTCTAGAAGCAACATTAGATGAAGTAGACTCTTGTTGAGAAGGAGAACATGAAATGGAGTGAAATGATTCATCATCATTTTCATCAACCATGTGATCAAGTGGACGAGATGAGGAAGGATGATTTTGAGTGGTGGAGGAGGAGCTAGCATTTGATTCATGAGGTCTTTTCATGCCCCGACCCGCTCGTGTCTTTCGCTCGTAATAAGGAGCGAGCGGATGCATGGCTTGATCATGTGAGAGATAATGATCAAAAGCTAGCTCAAGAGAGACGGACACGACATGTTTGGATAACCTAGTCAAGATCATTCCATAAGGTAAGAGTTCCTTTGGTTTGAATCGAGTCTTTTCCATTCTTTTGAGAATAAAAAATGCTAGGTTATAAGGAGTGGATGTCTAAATGCAATAAAGCATGTGACAAAGACAAGCGGAGACATGATCTCTATGTCCTCCTAGAGAAATGGCATTTTCACGAATAATATCAACCCAAGGTTTCATTTGAGTTTGAATCTCTCGGGTTAAAATTTTCTTTTTCACCTACGACAATGGTTTTCTTATTTTTGGTACGAGTCTCTTGACCTTGTCGAGGAACTTAAATAAGAGTCTTAATGACTCTTGGAGATGGAGGTTTGGTTTTATAAAGACCTCTACTCGGAACACTTACTCACAAATGGTCAAGAGACCACATTTAAATGTTAGAGGCTTGACCTTTGAATGGGATTTTTAGAATTTGACTGAATTCTTCAAGAGTGAGTGAGAATGACTTATTTTGAATGGCGAAGTTGACAACAAATTGACCCTCAGGATTATAGGTAAAAGTAAGTTGACAATAAAACTCGAGAATAAAGCGAGGTACAATTTGTTCGTTAATGTCTAGCAAACAATCAAAGCCGATTGACTCAAACTTAGCACGAATATGACTCATATTTTTGAAGTTTGGACTTACAACCCTTCCCTCATGAAAGTACTATTTTTCAAGATTTGCCATTATGTTTAGCAAGGGTTGATTAAATTCATTTGATATTAGGGGTATGTATTTTCGTGTTTTTTGATGATCTAGACCGGTAGCTCGAGGCATTGAGACCTAAAAAGACACAAACAAGACCATATTTTAATTGCTTATACTTGTATTGATGTTTTGAGCTTTGTGCTAGTGTATGCTAATGCAACAACATGCGGAGATAGTAGTTACGATTAATCCGACCTAACCATAAAATCTTTGAGTGAACCAAACACTCATTAATTTGATTTTGCTCATCAAAACAAGTCAAAAATTCTATGAATTATGTATTCTCGAAATTTGTTTATGAGATCATTATGCATGTGTTTTTGAAAAATGTTTTTAGTTGGATTGACAATGCCATAACAAACAATTTTATTATCATTCCTAACTGTGAGTGATTTGAAATAAATAATTTAGGGTTATAGTTCAAAAATCAATTTTTCTACAAGCTCATTAATATGTGCAAATCCTATGTCTGCGGAAGCATATTAGTTGTATATTGTTTCTTGTAGTTCTCATTGTACAAAATGAAAGAAAAATAGAAAATCCCCAATTTTGATTTTTGGTGTTCATCATGAACCCCAGACTCAAATTGAAAGAAAATAGATGAAATGACTTACAATTGATGATCTTTGTGATGTTATGATTGATTATTAGTGTTGATTTGATCTTCAATTAATGTTTAAATGGTTGAGGAGTTTCGGTGGGTTTTGGGTCGTGGTTCGCAGCAGCGGCAGGTAAGGGAGTGTTTGTTTTCGTGGTTTGAATTTTTTTTGTTTAAGTGTACATATCTTTGATTTCCTAATGGCGGTCCCATATCTCCTGGCGGTCCCAAATATATTAGGGGGCCACCTATATGGGGGCCGCCCTCATGCAATGTTTTTAAACTTGTTTTTGACGAAAATTTTGCGAAGAGGGGTGACGTTTTAATTTGCATTTCGCGAATTAAAGGTGCTTAAAGTACTTCGGATGAAGTATTTAAGTTGTCACGACACGGAGTGGAACACGAACTAGAATTGAGATAGAAGAATGAGAAGCGGACTTTATATGATTTATGGAATGTGTTCCATCATTCCTAAACCAAGACGTAGATAGTTAAACGATTCACGTTTAAGGGGTTTAGTAAGAATGTCGGCGATGTTGTCGACGGACGACACTTTTTCGATTGAGATATGTCCTTTTTGGACATTATCACGAAGAAAGTGGTGACGTATTTCGATGTGTTTGGTACGAGAATGTTGCACCGGGTTTTTGCTAAGGTCAATCGCGCCTTTGTTGTCACACATGATGGGAACGTCGTCAAGTCGTACGTCGTAGTCGATGAGAGCTTGTTTCATCCATAGTGCTTGTTGACATGCCTTTCCGGCGCTTACGTATTCGGCTTCGGTAGTGGATATAGCAAGAGCGGTTTGTTTCTTCGAGAACCAAGATGTCAAACAACATCCCACGAACGTACAAATACCGCTAGTGCTCTTTCGGTCCACATAATCTCCCGCATGATCAGAGTCGGCATATACTACGGTTTCTATGCCGGTCCCCTTAGGATACCATAATCCTAAGTGCGTAGTGCCTTTAATGTATCGGAAGATACGCTTAACCGCTTCAAGGTGAGAGGTTTTGGGAGCCTCTTGAAAGCGGGCACAAAGGCAGACACTAAACATGATATCGGGCCTACTTGCCGTTAGGTATAATAAACTACCTATCATGCCTCGATACTTGGTACTATCTACCGACTCACACTCTTCATCTTTCGTGAGTTTAGTATCGGAGGACATGGGGGTTTTCATTGGTTTAGAATCTTCTAGACCAAATTTCTTAAGCATTTCTTTAATATACTTAGATTGATTAAAGAATATACCGTCTTCCATTTGTTTAATTTGTAATCCAAGGAAGAAGTTAAGTTCACCCATCATGCTCATCTCGAACTCGTCATGCATGATTTTGGCAAATTCATCACACATGTCTTGACAAGTCGAACCGAATATAATGTCATCGACATATATTTGAACAATGATGAGATTTGAACTTTTCTTCTTAGTAAAAAGAGTGTTATCTACCATTCCCATTTTATATTCATGTTTAATAAGGTGGATTAGCCAGAGAGCGATTTTTGTTTCTTCGAGAACCAAGATGTCAAACAACATCCTACAAACGTACAAATACTGCTAGTGCTCTTTCGGTCCAAATAATCTCCCGCATGATCATAGTCGGCATATACTGTCATAACCCATGGATCTAGCATCTAGGTTTTAATTACAATGATTTATCAAAACACGCAGCGGTAATAATTAAGAGAACACAATCATTGTTATGAACAAGGTTTTCTTATTCATAAGACTACTAATAAACTAATAAGCACATAGATGATTCATGACTCATCTATGGCTAACTACAACTATTACACGACACATACTTTGCTATTAGACTCTCATTGAAGAAGTCTCTATACTTTCTGGATGCTCTAAAATATTCACCCTACTAATCTTTATATACTAGAGAAGAGGCTAGGGTTTAATAAAACCTAGGCTTACTATGAAAGCTAACTTAATATTATCTTTAAGTTCCTTGTTGTTTTCTTTTATCTTCAATGTTGCAATATGTTTTGTAATCACAAATTATAATTTCCCAAACAATCTTCCATCTATTTGATGATTACAAAACAATCTTCATGTATGATACAACTTCATATGCTCTTCCCCTTGATTAGATCTTCCTGTATGTCACCACTCATAATAAGTTGCAAATCATGAATCTATCTTCCCCTTTTTGTCATCATCCAATAGGGTGGGTCTTTTGTAGATAAGCACTTATAAGCACTTCCCCTTAAGTGATAACCATTCTTTGAACCACGAAGTAGTAGGCTCATAAGCAGAAATTATTAATGAAGAAATGAATATTTATTTCTATGATGAAGATGTAGAATCTCCCAAAGCTTTGTCTTATGTCTTGCACTATCCACGTACGTAGAACTTATACAAATGCTGGGTAATCATTTGATAATTATAAGTTAGACCGCAACCTTGACATAAATTCTCTTCTTCTTTGAGTACACATACTAAAGTGAAAGCAAATGTACGTAATTAAGCCACACATTAAGATAGTAGATCTTACACGTTTGCTAGATTCGTCATGCTTCGTCACCACTTTAATTAGCACGAACAAGTTTCTTTATATTGTTGTCAGCCATTTGAGATATAATAAAGACTTGCACCTGTGAAAATCAAGTGCTACAACAACCACTCAAGTAATACATTCTTTCATAAAAAATAATCAGGTTCAAGACCCCAATGCGTTTCGTGTTGGCTTCAAATAGTTATAATTAATGAGAACATCTAAGGTGTATACAACCATATCTTCTCTCGGTGAACTGCTAGCATCATCTGGCGTATCTTGCATTGTATTCCTTATTTGTACGTTGCTCATCCGTAGCGATCTACGATATCAAAAAAGGGTACCCTTGTCACATAATTGATTAAAAGGTCATCACATCAAATGTCTTATATTACATTCCAATAAAAAGGCCATTATTCATTCTAAGATCCAACCCATCCAATAATTCCAAAAATGTGTATCATCCGATATCGGCAACGCTAGCAGTACAAACTAGCTATATCGGACACAACTAGCAGACTTAACCATAAGCCTAGCAGAATTAACAACCAAACACAAATAGCACACTTATTCTTGTCCCTTAAAAATGTTATAATATGCCTGTTTGCGACTAATTTTCTTGACACAGACTGTTGCAAATCTGTTGTTGGTGGACACAAATCTGTCAACTTAGTCGTCGCTTTTCTGTTCCATAGGATGTCACTATGGCTGTCACTAGGATGCATTCTACTTCTCCCAAAGCTTTAGTGACACAAATTAGTGTCGCTGTATGTTGATGTTCTGTCCAAACTCTACCAGAATTAACTTGTAAAAGAGAATTAATTCTCAAAGCTAACCATATTTAATGACATACTAAACAACCAGTATTATTCATGAAGCGGCCAGAATTAATCCTGTAGACCACACCAGAATTATCTTGGACGAGACAGTATTAAAAATGTAGGACCAGACTAACTTTCTCTTGACAGAATTAAGGCAAAATCGAGCAAGTAGCAATTCTAATTTGTATCATTATATCAATGAAACCGCCTTTGGCTGATGTGTATACATAACATGAATTAGGGTTTCATTTTCTTCTTCTCTCCATCGCAGCTTTGTTGCTGTTATTTCAGAATGCCTTCGAGACATATACGTGCTCCACCAATCTATTAACAACAGATCCATAACGAAACCTATCACATACCACGCAGCCTGATTCATAATAGCGTCAGCTCTTATGAACCCAAAAAAAGGGTTATTTAATTAATACTAATACCCGAGCGACACTACATAAACCACACATGTTTGAACCATCACCAATACATGTTACTAGGGTTCATCATCACCCCTTTAGGTAACTCGCCAAGACTAGTAACTTCAAAAACCAAAAAAATACCTTTTCTGCAGCCAAATTCGTCATAGCATAACTTTTTATCAAAAGCTTATCTTGACGATCTTCCGGTCAGATTATAGATATATGGTGTGTAGAAACCTTCATATAAAATTTCGTTGGATTACGACTCAACGGTTAACGAATATGAGTTTATGGTCCGTTTTCCCATGGATATACCCAGAATAATACGAACCTAAGAAATACTATTTACAAATTTTAGGGTTCTCTTTATTCTTGACTATAAAACCTTGAATTCTATATATCAAGAGCACCTGCTCTGATTACCAATTGTAAAACATGATCTAGCACATCTAGTTATAATATTCTATGCATAACAAAAACACGCAGCGGTATAATTAAGAACACAAACAATGTTATGAAACTAGGGTTTTCTTTATCATAAGACTACCTAAAAACTATTAGCACATAGATGATTTATGATCTTCTTTGGCTAACTTACAAATATTACACATGAACAAACACTTTGCTATTAGACTCTCATTGAGAAGTCTCTATTTTCTGGATGCTAAAACTATTCAACCTTCCTCTCTTTATTACTAAGGGGCTAGGGTTTTCATTAAAACCTAGCTTTTACTATGAAAGCTAACTTAATATTTTTCTTTAAGTCTTGTTGTTTCTTTTATCTTAATGTTGCATATAATGTTTTGTAATCATCTAAATTTATAATTCCCAACAGTATACTACTGGTTTTCTATGGCCGGTCCCCTTAGGATACCATAATCCTAAGTGCGTAGTGCCTTTAATGTATCGGAAGATACGCTTAACCGCTTCAAGATGAGAGGTTTTGGGAGCCTCTTGGAAGCGGACACAAAGGCAGACACTAAACATGATATCGGGCCTACTTGTCGTTAGGTATAATAAACTACCTATCATGCCTCGATACTTGGTACTATCTACCGACTCACACTCTTCTTCTGTCGTGGTTTTAGTATGAAAGGACATGGGGGTTTTCATTAGTTTAGTTAATTCTAGACCCACAATTTCTTAAGCATTTCTTTAATTACTTTGATTGATAAGAATTTTGTCATTTGCCATTTGTTTAATTTGTAATCCAAGAAGATAGTTAAGTTCTACCTATCATGCTCTCTCGAACTCGTCATGCTATGTTTAGGCAAATTCATCACACATGTCTTGAAAAAGAACGTTATAATGTCATCGACATTATATTTGAACAATGATGAGATTAGACTTTTCTTCTTAGTAAAATGAGTGTTATCTCACCATTCCTATTTTATATTCATGTTAATAAGGAAGCTTTTTATCTATTTACCAAGCTTTGGGTTGCTTGACCTTATAAAGCTTTCTTGAATTTATAAATATGATCTAGTTTTTCGAAATCAATGAATCTCGGAGGTTGTGCCACGTATATACCTCCTCATTGATATAAAACCTTTCAGGAATTGCAATTTTTACATCTATTTTGAATATCTAGTTTAAATCTAAGGCACAAGTATAAGATATTAAATGGACTCAAGTCTAGAAACCGGGCATAAGTTTTCATCATATTCGATGCCCTCTTGTTGGTTGTTGCCTTGAGCAACGAACCTAGACTTATATTTCGAGGAACAACACCGTTCTCGTCTAACTTATTTCTAAACACCCACTTAGTTCCTATAATTGTCATATTCTTAGGTTGTCGAACTAACTCCCAAATACGTCGGTTAGCAATGAATTGATTTAATTCTTCTTGCATGGGTTGACTATCCAACTTTTCATCTCCTTAGGCTTCATTCACATTCTTAGGTTCTATAGTTGATATAAAACAAAGAAGTACTTGGTTTTGGGCTTGTGAACCCCCTTTAATAAGGGGTATTTGGTTTAGATTCATATGATATTTTCTAAAGGATGGTTTCTAGATTCCTTAATATTGACTATTTCGTCAATTTCTATTGTTTCATCCTTAACAACATTTTCTAGAATGTTCTTTTTGTTTCCCTCAATGGCTTCCTACTTATAAAAGAGGACTAGATACTGTTGAAGCACAACTTGTCACATATAGGAAGAATGAGGTTCTTTTTAGTGAAGAAGTTGTTGTCCTAAAAAGAGAAGTAGGAATCAAACAATATGAAATTAATGTACTTAAAAGTGAGCTTGAAAAAGTTAAGCAAGAAAATGATGGCATTGATTTTAAAATTGAGAAATTTGGTAAGGCCTCAAAAGACTTAGATTAGTTGATAGGAAGTCAGATAACTGACAATAGTAAAAAGGGTTTGGGGGTATAGTGCAGTTCCTCTACCTCATCCTTTAATTTATAATAGACCTAACAAGCTAGACCTGTATTATTCTGGTCTTGATGAGTTCAAAGAGCTTGAATTCAAAGGCTATGGTCTTAAGAATAGCAAGAAAGAGTCAAATGTTGTTTGTGAAAATGAGTCAGATAATTCTAAGAAAAATTCTGATAAGTCTTTGGTAGAAGAACAAGTGTCACAGGTCAAAAGTAGCTCTGTTGAAGGTTGTGGGTCTAACACTAATAAGAGTGTTAGTGAAGTAGAACCTAAGAAAGTTAGGAAGAATATTGATGCTCCAATTATTGAGGATTGGGTGTCAAATGATGAAGAACAAGATGAGTCTAAGACTAAGCCTGAAAAGAAAACTGTTATTCCTACTGCTGCTAAAATAGAAAAACCAGTTAAAAAGTCAGTTAGGTATGCAGAGATGTATAGATCACAAAGTCCTAGAGGGAATCAGAGAAATTGGAATGGTCAGAAGTCCAATCAACTAGGTAGTAAATTTGTGATGTATAACTGATTGCAAGAATCTAACATACGTAAAAAATATGATGGAAAATTACCAGATTACCCTTGAGGACAAAGGTAAAAAGGAAAATCTTCACAAATATATATAATATAATACGTATATTAACCGGAAAGTATGATTCCCGGGTCGTTATCCCCAACGACTTGTGAAATTGAAACCACGTTAGATGCTCGGACAATGATTTGAATTGAAGACAAAGTTTGGATTGATTAACTACTTTTAATAATTAAAATTAACAAATTCTAACAATTAAGCATAAAGACAAATAACGGGAAACCAAAATTTAACTAAAAAAGCAAAACGGGACTCTTAAACGAAAGTCAAAAACCCTAAATTACTAAAAATAATCCTAACTTAAATTTTTTTCTTTTTAAATGGACTCTATTTGACTAAAAAGTAAGTTTAAAGAAAACTAAAACAAAAACGGAGTTAAAATGAGCGTTAAAACACGAAAAACGAGAACGGGAACGAATCCCGTTCTTTAAAAAACGAAATTTTGCAATTTAGACCCTACGAAAGCAAAACTAATTTTCCTATGAACTTTATGATAAAAGAAAATTTTCTAAAAAAGATTTTTATTTTTTTGATTATTTTTCTATTTTTTATGATTTTTTAAAGTTTTTAATGAAAATAAATGTTAAAAAAATATTAAACGAACTATAAAGATTCTAGAAAATTTACAGAAAATAGCTTATACTAATTAAAACCTAGGAAAAATAAGTCCGAGATCACAGCTTATCAAATAAGCCGCGAAATAAGCTTAAACAGCTTAATAGGCTTATAAGGGGAAAATGAGTATAAGAAATAGATTGTGCAAGAGTCTTATGAAAAAGACCCAAGGGCACAGCGGTAGTGAGTGTGGTGTGTGTGTTTATAAAAGGGTTGAGGTGTTGAGGTCGGGGGTTCGAGTCTTGCTCACCCCCGACTTCCACTTCCCTTTTTTTTAAAACTTAAATAACAAAAGTTGTTAAGGAACCTTTTTTAAGCAACTTTAACAAAAACAGTTTAAGCTAAAACTCAAAAATAAGCTCTTAAAGAGCTTATGAAGTTGTTGTTTACAGAAAGTAAGCTTATAAGGACCAAAAAGCTATTTTTCACTTAACAGCTTGCACACAACTCATTTTAAGCTCAATTTCAATTCTAAAAGCTGTTTTGGAAAGCTAATAATGTATAGCAACTAATTTTGAAAAGCTACTTAAGCTAAAAATACTATAAGCTAACTAAATTTGATGATCTAAAAGGCTAACTCAGAAATAAGCTTTAAAAACTTAAAATCTAAATAAGCTAAAAAGCTCTATAAGCTATGACAGAAGCTAAGCTTTTGAAATCTAATTACTCTATTAATAAGCTACAAATAAAAATGATAAAAACTAATACAAAAAGCTAGAAATCTAAGTTTAAAAGCTAAGGTTTAGTTACTACTGTTTTTGACTTTTTTGAGGTTTTTTTATTGAACTTTAAAAACTGATTTATCCTATGTAATAAGCTTAAATAAGTAAAACAAGTTTTAATCTATATTAACCTATATGTTAACTATAACCCTACTGATTTTTAAAAGCTAAAAACCAAATAAGCTAACCTAATTTTGATCAAAAACCACTGCAGTTTAAGACTGCAGTGGTGTCTATCTGATGCAAATGGTAAAGAGGCAAAACCAATATTACAGGCGACCAAGTATGTCAATCCTGCACTAGACACTCTCAATGAGTATGTTTAAACTCAACACAAACAAGATCCAAGCTCAATGAGGCTTGGATCAAATTTTTAACAAGCAAAGGAAAGGGAAAATTCCCCTGGTGCAGGAACAAAGAGATTAAGCCTCAAAATTTTCTTAAACATAAACTAATGATTCAAACCTTTTTAAAACTTATTTAATTATGAAAATGAAGCTGACCAAATTGAAAACACAAACTTATTTTGACTTATGAAGGTCAAAACTTCTTTAATCCAAACTCCCCTTTAAATAGACAGTTTTTATTTTAGGTTATGATATTTGAAATCTAGCTATCTAAAACTTGAATACCAAGGTAACAAACATCTTTTGACGGTCCATATAAGGGTTTATAACTAACACACTTGATTAAGCCATGAATTTAAGAGATTATAACTACTGCTAGGATTTTTTGTGCTTATGATTGATTTAAAGAGCAAATTTGAGAAGCTATTATCTATTCTATATAACAATCAAAAAAGATATTGTAAGTTACTTAACATGCCATGAAAACATATAGATATAGCTCATGTGAAACTTTTATTAAGCAATTAATATGCAACTATTTGCTAGTTATATTAATGAAATAAATTGGAAAGGAGAAACTTTTCTTTATACTTAGCGTTTACATAAGATTTATAGTGCTGTAATGAGCTTATATCATAGCTATAGTTATCCTTATGGATAAGATAGTAAAGTTCCTTGGAAGCTCATCCATGGCTAGCTTCCTTTCATTAGCTTAAGAGTCCAATAATCAAAGTATTAAGATGATTTTTATAGTTTAAGTGGATTAAAGGGATTAATTAAGCTTCAATCTACCTGCTTAGAGTGACTTGTGAGAGCTAAATGACTTTAAAGTGAGCTTATGGAAACATTAGTTATAACATTAAGAGCTTATTGAGAGCTTATTGACAGTAAGAGAGTGAATTTGAGAGTAAACACTTAAGAGAGATTAAGTAAGCTTTTCATTAACTAAAATTTGATTACATTAAGTGAAATTTAAGAGTACAATTAGAAATGGAAATGGAAATGAAAATTTATATAAGCTATTTTCTACTAAGCTAAAAACTACTAAGCTCTCTAAAAGCTAAAAACTCCTCCTCTATGTGTATGAGAGTGTAGGTATTTATAGTCATCTTCTGAATCTTCTAGGCTCCTTGGTTGTTACACGCTCCTCTCAACATTGGCCCTTGATCATTTCTTAATCATTGGATCCATCTTGCACACCGTTGGATTAAATTTTTGTCACACGGATTGCCAGCGTGGCAATCTGTGATTGTGACACCTTTGTGCTTCTTCTGAGAGTAAGATGAGTATAAATATAATCATTTCCTTGGGCTTTCTTACTAGCCTACGTGTCATTCTTCACATGGGTCTTAGCCAATGATGGCATTAGGTGATGTATAACTCTGCCCATGTGTACTTGATCCCATGAATTGTCCTTTTTGTCCTTCAATTGGGATTTTGTATGTGCTTAATTACACATACCTTTTACATTTAAAAAACGAGTAACATAACCAAAACGGACTTAAAATGCCAAATATAGCTTGTTTTGCTAATGTGTAATGTGCAGGAACGGATAACTAATAAAAGGACGAAAAACAAAAGCCAAAACTGTAAAAAGACAAAGCCAAATCGAAGCCGAAAGTTCAATCAAGTCAAATGTCAAACAGAAAGTCAACTGTCAAAGTCAAAGTTCAACCCGAAATCCAAAAGTCAACTGTGAGAAATTTTAGTTTGAGGGTTTAAAGTTGCGAAACCCTAAATTTGTATTTATAGAAGAAAAGAGAAAGAAAGGACAAGGGAAATTGCCATGGAAGCAAAGTGTACTCCAAGGACTAAAAACTGGTCAAGTCTTGAAGGTATAACCACACCAATGGAAACGTGCTGGTGCAATTGCACATTTAAACGTTGTGGGGTATCTTAACTTGCCAAGTCCCCAAAGTTATATAACTTCAAGGACGAATTGTGCAAACAAACTTATAGCCATGAGGGGCCATTTGTGCCAATCTCCCAAACCCGTACCCTGTCATCCCCAACCTTCGTACAAACTCAATTTTCCCGCCTAAAAATGTATTCCCCCCATAACCAGTCTTTACCCTTCGTTTTATCCTACAAACCCAACCAACCCCATGGACAATCATCCCCTAAACCTTCCCAGCTGTAAGATTGCCAACTTGGCAATCTCACAACTCCCTAAGCTCATTTCGACGACCAAGATGACTTGAACAAGTATCAAGAAAGATCAATGGCCAAGATGGAGGCTGTGAACCACTCTCACAACAAACACACCCCTTTTATGTGTGTTCAAAGAAACACAAGTGAAGAAAAGAGAAGAAAGGAAGACCTAGTCGTTTTGCCTATATATAGTTTTTGTAAAGCCATTGTGGCCAAGTAGTTTTTAAGTCAGTTTTAATATAGTTTTTAAAATAGTTTAAGTGTCTTTAAGCTACTTTCTTTGTATGCACTTGTAATTCTCAATTTTAATGAAAATTTAAGCTATTTTTACTTCATAAGCTCTCAATAAGCTCATTTGAGACTTTAGTCTTCGTTCATAAGCTCAATTTCAGTGATAAATTTGTGTTAATCAATTCATTTACTCTCAATTTAAGTCCATTTACATCAAAACAATGACATTTGAGTTCATGAGGTTCATTTTGGAAGCAACAAGGATTAATAAGCTAAATTAGCTTATTGAGCTTTATAGCTCAGGTTTAGAGGCTTTGGGAGCTATTAAGTTCAGGTTTTAAGCCACTCACTCAGAAAGAGTGGCTTTGTGACTGAGACTACAAAAAATTTCAGGTTTCATCTTCTAAACCTCATTGTAGCTTATACACATCTTGTTCATTTAGCTTATTTATGTACCTTTGTTTTTCCTTGAGTTTAAATCCTGTTCAAATAGGTTTAGTTAGTTTGGATAATCAAGTGTTCTAAGTTTTCTCAGTTGAAGTTCATTTAGTTTCATTTTCTCTCCAAATTCTGTCATTAAGCACTAAGAAGCTAGGTGAGTAAGTGGCTTATTTCCCTTAATAAGCTGCAAGTTTGAGTTCTAAAGTAGCTTAAATAGGTAAAAACTAGTGTGAGTGGATAAAAGGTTTTAGTTGTTTCAGTTTGTAAAATAGTTTTTAAAGCACAATAAGGATTGACAGAATTGGTAAAGGGGTGTTTGGGATAGCATTCAAAACGGGTCAAAAAGGTTTCTCTTTGGGTTATGGTCATCAATCTAGTTTTAGCTTAATCTTTTAAGCTCCTTTAAGCTGTTTCAAAGGTCTTTGAAGTTCCAAATTGTTTTTTTAAGATTTTCTAAGCAATTGTGTTTTTTGTGAGGATTTTCAAGATTTCACAAGTGCTTATATACATAACACTTGAACTTGTGATGTTTTGAGGTTCAAAAAAGAGTGATCTTTGTGTTTATTTCAAGTGTCAAACACATTCAGGTCTTTTGTCTTTGTAGTCAGAAATCAAACCAAGTGTTTGGTTGGAGAAAATACAGCTCAAAAGTCAAAGTTCTTTTTACTCGAAAAAGTCAAAGTACTGCGTAATGAAAAAGTCAAGTACTGCCAGTCAAAGATCGAAGTTACTGCCGTGGATATAGGAACTAAAAAGTTTAAACGGTTGTTTTAGCATTTAATCTATGTTTTTATAACAGTTATTAGTGATAAGTATTCAAATTTGTGCTTTTGTTATTACAGGATGGTATATTCTTCTAGAGGTTATCCTTTGTTTATATAATGGATCTCTGGAAAGATATTAGAAGATATAGAAAAAACATAGAAAAACACGAGTTAGAATTATTAGTTTTGTATTGGGATCTGCAATTTAGGCAGATTTCAAAAAGGTTTATAAAGAAAAATCGTTTGAGAAACTATTGTGTGTTCTTCTTAAGTACTGCCAACTAGATTCCGCATAGTTGACAGTATATCAGTGTTTCATTAAGGAATAACGATCCAACAAGTGGTATCAGAGCTTGTGTAGAGACTCTGACCTTGAAGAACGTTTAATCAATCGAAATCTTTTACACTCATAAAAGCGTCGGAAACAGCAACCTATTCCTCCCACCTAGTCCTCGTACTGCACTCAGAAATCCCTAGTAATCAAGAAAGGTGAATATACCTTTGGTCATGAAAGTTGCGACAGTATATCGTTATCACTGATCACTACTATGGGTCATAATCTACTTATGGAAATAAAAAAACAAACCACCAATAACTGATCCTGCATCTCCCTCAGTGTCTGCTCAAAGACTTCACTTGCTGCAAACGCAAGAAGAAACCAATGTGAAAGCCCCTTAATATACTGACTTTCTTGCCAGACCTGATAGACATCTTCTCAGCTTTTCATGATGCTGTAGATGCAGAGTCTTTATGGAAAGCATAAAAGCAAGATTTGGAGGAAACGAAGCATCAAAGGAAGATGCAAAAGAATCTGTGAAAACAACAATTTGAGACATGTACTATTGGATCTAGGGAAGACTAGAATCAGCATATGAAAGGTTAGCATATTCTTAGCATGCTTGAAAGTACATGATGCTACGGTGTCCAGTGAAGATGAAAATTTGTAGTTTCTATGAAGCCTCTCCATCTGTGTGGCATGTAGTGGGCTACCATGATTCGGTCAACCTGGATTAGACGAGTATAGCTTTGATGATCTATACAACAATTAAAGGTGTTTGAGCATGAATTGATAGGGTGTCTCAAATTCAACTCTCATAACAATTGATTTTCTGTCCACAGAGTCAAGGGCAGTACTTTGAAACAATAAGTACTGCTGAAACAGCACATATCCACAAAAAGGATATATCATGGCTATCTCGAGCAAGGTGCCAACTGCCTCCCAATCTGTGTTTCTCACTCAGATGAAATCATTTATGTTCTTCTTTGCTCAACAAGCATTATGCACACAACTCATGATGATGAAGCCTGCTGAAAATTGACTGAAGTTGTATGGAAGAAATTGACATTCGATGCAAGTGGCTTTGATAACGCATAGGTATAAGGAAGTTTAGAGGAAGACAGGAAGATCCATTGACCTCAGCCAAGAAATGGGATTCACTTTGTTAAGTCAAAATTGAAGGCTTTAACTGTCAAAAAGTTAGGTCATTTTGCTAGAGAGTGTAGATTTTGCTTTATACCAGGAAAACAGAGCAAATGGTCGTAATGAAAAGAGGATTGTGGCTATTGATGATCAAACTCAAATGCCTTGGTGGCATCAGACAACATGATGATTATGATTGGACCAAGGAATTTGTGCTGAAACCAGTGGACCTTATAGCTATGAATGGCAATGAATGGAGTTGAACAAGTTGATTGGAGCATAGAGTTTGATGCAGAGCACATGCACTTTGGACAAGATGGTCTTGATGATTTGACTGGAGCTACAAAGCTGGATGATGCACAGTATCTCTAGCTTGATTGGCTACAAACTAGGGTTCCTTATGTTACAAATGTATTAAACTCATATAAAAAGTTGCTTGAAAGCTATCAAACTGAAATGAGATTATTTTCAAAGTGCTAGGTATGAAATTCTAGGTTATCAATTGAGCTTAGAGTCATTAGAGGTCATGCTTAAAACACATGTAAAGAATGAATATGCATGGGGTGATAAGTGATGAACAAATGGAATATGAACTTAAGATAAGGAGATTTGAAACTAGAAGAAAACAAAAGGAATTAGAGATCAAGCCTTAAAAGAACGAGATGATTTTCAAAGTAAAACTTGAAAATGGTCAATGCTTCAGTACTCAAACGAAGTCCTAAAAAATCAAAGATATGTGTCTGATAAGTCATGTATAGGGTTTGGGATTGGAGTTAGTAATAGTTATGGAAAGTTGGACATTTCATCTGGGGATGAAACTTTGACTGATTCTACGTATGAAAATTTCAAAAGAGAAAAGGCCTACAAAGCAGTACCTCCACCTACAGGTACAATTATTCCACCTAGGGCAAATGTCTCCTTTACAGGGATAGATGAACTAGCCATTAGGAATAAAAGTAGTTAATCAAAAGAGAAAACAATATCTAGCCAATCAGCAATGATAGAATAAAGTTCGCATAATTGAAGATTGGGTGATAGTGGAGTTGCAAGAGACTGATTTTCAGAAGTCAAATAGGAAACTGCTTTTAACTCAGAGAATGTGAAAATCTTTTTGAAAACAGGTCACCAAACAGTCAAAAACAGTGTTGGTTCAAGTATCTAGGACAAAGGGACTTGGGAACAAGGGGGTAAATTATGTTTTGTTTGTTACAGTCCTAATGGCATCTTATTAAGGCTCCGCGCATTGTTATCACAGTAGATAAAAGAACTTACTCCCCTCCCTCTACCCCCCCCCCCCCCCACTCTCGCATATGTAGTCTAAAGGAAACACAGGGGCGCTCCAAGTCAATCTCAAGAATGTGTTTGAGATACTATAACATCTCTCAATCCTGCCTACCCCCGCCCCCGCCGTCCCCTCCCACTTATAATTTCGCAACAAACCCCACTCTAGGTACCCTTCACCAAAGGAGATCATTTATTCCCATCAGCATTACTTACAAGGGATGGGTTGATATTGTCACAGGTCGACACAAAATATGCCGCTCATACCTCCCCCTTCCCCCTACAGTACACGCGCACAAATACAGTACTCCGCGCGCCTCTCTCGCGCTTATCAGGTACTGCTGAAGAATCAGTTGAGTACATCAGGCAGTATTTCACGATGTATGATGGATAGAGATTATTATCCGACCCTCACATGTCTAGTGCTCAGTAAACTTGAGATTCTTGGTTTTATTATCAATCTTGGATTATATACTCTCCTCAGTACATCGTGAAAGGTAATGCTGTGGTATATAGATCTAGCAGTACCATTGAATAAAGTCACATTAGCAGTACTGTTTTTGAAGGTACTGTTTGTGTCATTTTTTTGGTCTAGCAGTAATTATAACCCATCCCTTGTAAGTACTGCTGATGAATAAAAGGATCTCCTTTGGTTGAGGGTACTAGAATGTTTCTGGCGGAATTACTATGGTTCAGCTCTTTGGATATTTTGTTCCATGACTGGTTCTTGTTTCCCTGAAACCCTTGTTCCTTTAGATATATAGAGTTGGGTGTGTTTGGAAGGTTCGTTCATGTAGATTGCTCGTCCTTAATAAAGATGATAAGGGGACTGGACATCATACAAAACTTTTAATTTACCCCCTTTGTTCCCAAGTCACTTTGTCATAGATTCTTGACCAACACTGTTTTGATGTTTTGGTGACCTGTTTTCACAAAGATGTTTCATATTCTCTGATGTTAAAAGCTTGTTTCCTTTTGACTTTCATGAAAACATCAGTATCTTTCATAATCAATATACAACCCAATTCTTCATTCTGACTTTATTTCTATATGCTGATTGGGCTAGATTTTGTTTTCTTTGATTAACAACATTATTCCTATGGCTAGTTCTTCTATCCTGTAAAGAGACATTTGCCTTAGGTGGATATTTGTACCTGTAGGTGGTGGTACTGTGCTTTGTAGGCCCTTTTCTCTTTTGAAGTTTTCATATGTAGGATCAGTCAAGTTTCATCCCCAGAGAATGTCCCTTTCCTTACTATTACTATACTCAATTCCCTCATAACCCTTATACTTGACTTATCAGACACATATCTTTGTTGATTAGGACTTCGTTTTGAAGTACTGAAGCATTTGACCATTTTTCAAGTTGTACTTTGATATCATCTCGTCTGTTAGGCTTGATCTAATGTCCTTTTGTTTTTATTCTAGTTTTCAAAATCTCTTATCTTTAAGTCCTTATTCAATTTGTTCATATATCAACCCCACTGCATATCTTCTTTTGCTTTGAGTTTAAGCATGACCTTAATGACATCTAGCTCATTTGATATCCTAGAAATTTCTGTCCTAGCTCTTTGAAAAAATTATCTCTTTCAGTTTGATAGCTTTCAAGCAACTTTTTTATTGATTTTACTACATTTGGAACAGTAAGGTACCTCTGAGTTTGTAGCCATCAAAGCTAGAGATACTGGTGCATCATCAGCTTTGTTGCTAGTCAAAATCATTTCAAGTCCATTCCTTGTCCAAAGTTGCATGGCTCGCATCAATTCTCTATGCTCCAATCATCTTGTTCAACTCCCGTCGTGCCATCATAGCATATTGTCACTGAGTTCGCATCAAATTCCCTGGGTCCAATCAATATCTTCATGTTGTCTGTTCGCCTCCAAGGCCTTTTGAGTTTGAATCATCATAAGCCACAAATCCTCTTTTCATTACGACAATTTGCTTGTTTCCCTTGGGGTATTTAGCAAATCTACACTCTCTAGCAAAATGGACCTAACTTTTGACTAGTTAAAGCATTCAATTTTTGTCTTATCAAAGGTAATCCAATTCTTTGGCTGAGGTCAATGGATCTTCCTGTCTTTCCTCATAACTTCCTTATCCTTGCTGTATTCTAGCCACTTGCCATCGAATGTCAATTTCTTCCATTGCTTCTTCATCAATATGCAAGCAGGTCTCATCATCATGAGTTGTGGGCATAGATGCTTGTTGAGCAAAGAAGGAACATATGATTTCATCTGAGTGAGAAACACAGTTGGGAGCAGTTGGCACCTTGCTCGAGATAGCTTGAGTATATCCTTTTGGGATATGTGCTGGTTCAGCAGTACTTTGTTTCAAAGTACTGCCCTTGACTTCTGTGGACAGAAAAGCAATGTTTTGAGAGTTTGAATTTGAGACACCCTTCAATTCATGCTCATACACCTTTAAGTTGTTGTAGAGATCATCAAAGTCTAACTCGTCTAATCCAGGTTGTCCCCGAATCTTGGGTAGCCACTAATGGCCACACAGATGGAGGCTTCTTAGAAACTTCAAATTTGCATCTTCAAATGGACTACCGTTAGCATCATGTAATTAAGCATGCTATGAAATATGCTAAACCTATTCATATTGTGATCTAGGTTCTTCCCATAGATCCATAGTAAATGTCTCAATTGTTGTTTCAACAGATTCTCTTTTGCATCTTCTTTGATGCGTCGTTTTCCTACAAATCTTGCTTTTTATGGCTTTCCATAAAGATCTTGAATCTACAGCATCATGAAAAATGTAGAAGATGGAAGATGTCTATCAAGGGTATGTCAGGAAAGCCGTATATTAAGGGCGTTCTCATTGTTAATTCTTGCGTTTGCAGCAAGTGACGTCTTTTGAGCATGCCCACTGAGGGAGATGCGAGGATCAGTTGTGGTTTGGTTTCCATTAGTGATTATGTCCCCATTAGTATGTGATCAGTGATAACGATTTTACTGTCGCATCTTCATGGACCAAAGGTTCATATTTCTCCTTTTCTTGATTATAGGGATTCTGAGTGCAGTAACGGACGATCGAGTGGGAGGAATAGGTTGTTTCTGACTCTTTTATGAGCTTTAGAGGTAAGTATTTCGATGATTAAAAATTCTTCAAGGTCAGAGTCTCTACACAAGCTCTGATACACTTGTAGGATCGTTATTCCTTAATGAAACATGATATACTGTCAACTATGCGGATATCTAGTTTGGCAGAGAGGTACAGTACTTATGAAGAACACTACAATAGTTTCTCATCAAACGATTTCTTTTATAAACCTTTTGAATTTCCTAAATTGCAGTTCCCTAATACAATACTAATAATTCTTTAACTTCGTGTTTTTCTCTGTTTTTTCTTAATCTTCTAATATCTTCCTAGAGATCCTTTATAAACATAGATAACCTCTAGTGATATACAAGTCCTTTGTTATATATAAATTAATTGATATTATCTACTAATAATTGGTACAAGATAAATTGCTAAAACAACCGTTTAAACTTTATTGTTCCTGATAGCCACGGCAGTACTTCGATCTTTGACTGGCTGAGTACTTTGACTTTTTCATTAAGCAGTAGTTCTTTGACTTTTTTCGTGGCAGAACACTTCTGGACCATTTTGACTTGTATTTCCCACAAAACACTTGGTGGATTTCTTGACTTACAAAGTCAAAAGACATAATGTGTTTGACAGTTGAAATAAACCAAAGAAGCACTCTTTTTGAACCTCAATCTCAACAATTCCAAGTGTTATGGATATAAGCACTTGTGAAATCTTGAAAATCTCACAATTAACACAATTGCTATGAAAAATCTTAAAAAACATTTTGGAACTTCAAAAACCTTTGAACAGCTTTATTGGAGGCTTAAAAGATTAGCAAAACTAGAGTGATGACCCATAACCCAAAGAGAATTTTTTGACCGTTTATTTTGTATGCTATCCCAAACACCTCTCCCCCCCCCATTTTACCAATTCTATCATCATATTGTAGCTTTTAAAAACTATTTTACAACTGAAACAAACTAAAACCTTTTATCCACTACACATAGTTTTTACCTTTTTAAGCTTTTTTAGAACTCAAATTTGCAGCTTATTAATTGAAATAAGCCACTTTCTCACCTAGCTTCTTAGTGCTCAATGACAGAATTTGGAGAGAAAGTGAAACTAAATGAACTTCAACTGAGAAAACTTAGATCACTTGATTATCCAAACTAACTAAACCTATTTGAACAGGATTTAAACTCAAGTAAAAACAAAGGTACATAAATAAGCTAAAAGAACAAGATGATGTATAAGCTACAATGTGTTTACGAGTTGATGAAACCTGATATTTTTGTAGTCTCAGTCACAAAAGCCACTCTTTCTGAGGAGTTGCTTAAAACCTAAACTTTAATAGCTCCAAAAGCTCTACCTGAGTTACCAAAGCTCCTAATAAAGATAATTTAGCTGATTATCCTTGTTGCTTCCAAAATGACCTCATGAACTCAATTGTCATTATTGTTTTGATGTTAAGTGTACTTAAATGAGTAATGAATTGATTAAACACAATTTTCACTGATTTGAGCTTCAGGAACAAGAATAAGCTTCAAATTTGTGCTTATGAGAGCTTTATGAAGTATAAATAGCTTTAATTTTTCTTTAAAATTGAGATTACAGTGATACAAAGAAAGTAGCTTAAAGACAATTAAACTATTTTTTAAAAACTACACTAAAACTGACTTAAAAACTACTCCCCTACAATGGCTGTTACAAAAGCTATATATAGGCAAAACGACTAGGTCTTCCTTTCTTCTCTTTTCTTCACTTGTGTTTCTTTGAACACACATAAAAGGGGTGTGTTTGTTGTGAGAGTGGTTCACAGCCTCCATCTTGGCCATTGATCTTTCTTGATACTTGTTCAAGTCATCTTGGTCGTCGAAATGAGTTTAGGGAGTTGTGAGATTGCCAAGTTGGCAATCTTACAGCTGGGAAGGTTTAGGGGATGATTGTCCATGGGGTTGGTTGGTTTTAGGTAAACGATAGGGTAAAAGTCTGGTTATGGGGGGAATACATTTTTAGGCGGGAAAATTGAGTTGTACAAAGGTTGGGGGTGACAGGCACGAGTTTGGGAGATTGGCACAAATGGCCCCTCATGGCTATAAGTTTGTTTGCACAATTCGTCCTTGAAGTTATATAACTTTGGGGACTTGGCAAGTTAAGTCCCCAAACGTTATATGTGCAATTGCACCGCACGTCCTTGGTGTGTTATAACTTCAAGGACTTGACAGTTTTAGTCCTTGGAGTACAACTTTGCTTCCATGGCAGTTTTCCCCCTTGTCTTTCTTTTTCTCTTTTCTTCTTATAAATACAAGTTTAGGGTTTGGCAATTTTAACCCTCAAACTTATATTTCTTCACATGTTGACTTTTGGATTTGTCGGGGTTGACTTTGACTTTGACCAGTTGACTTTTCTGTTGACTTTTTGAACTGATTGCTTTCTCGGCTTCGATTTGGCTTTCTCTTTTACAGTTTTTGGCTTTGTTTTTCTGTCCTTTTATTTAGTTATCCGTTCCTGCACAATACAATTAGCAAAACAAGCATATATTTGGCATTTTAAGTCCGTTTTTGGTTATTTTAGCTCGTTTTTAAAGGTAATAGGTATGTGTAATTAAGCACATACCAAAATCCCAAATTGAAGGACAAAAAGGACAAATTCATGGGCATCAAGTAACTTGCAGAGTTATACATCACCTAATGCCCTCATTGGCTAAGACCCATATGAAGAATGACACGTAGGCTAGTAAGGAAGCACAAGGAATTTATTATATTTGCTACTCATCTTACTCTCAGAAAAGAAGCAAAAGGGTGTCACAAATCAGGATTGCCACGTCGGCAAATCGTGATGTGTGACAAAATTTAATCCAACGGTGTGCAAGATGGATCCAATGATTGAGAAATGATCAAGGGCCAATGTTGAGAGGAGCGTGTAACAACCAAGGAGCCTAGAAGATTCAGAAGATGACTATAAATACCCACACTCTCATACACATAGAGGAGGAGTTTTTAGCTTTTAGATAGCTTAGTAGTTTTTAGCTTAGTAGAAAATAGCTTATATAAATTTTCATTTCCATTTCCATTTCCAATTGTACTCTTAAATTTCACTTAATGTAATCAAATTTTAGTTAATGAAAAGCTTACTTAATCTCTCTTAAGTGTTTACTCTCAAATTCACTCTCTTACTGTCAATAAGCTCTCAATAAGCTCTAATGTTAAGCTACTGTTTCATAAGCTCACTTAAGCTCATTTTAGCTCTCACAAGTCTCTAAGCTTGTGATTGAGCTTAATTAATCCTTTAATCCACTTAAACTATAAAAATCAGCTTAATACTTTGATTATTGGACTCTTAAGCTTATGGAAGGGAAGCTAGCCATGGATGAGCTTCCAAGGACTTTACTAGCTTATCCATAAGGATAAGCTAGAGCTAGTAGATAAGCTCATTTGAGCACTTTATGCCTTTGTTTAGCTAAGGTTTAAGTAAGTTTCTCATTTCCATTTCTGTCTTAGATTACTAGCTTAATAGTTGCTTATTTTTGCTTATTATTAGTTTAACTGTGCTTATCTATATGTTTTCATGCTTGTTAAGTAACTTACATTATCTGTTTTTGATTTTTATAGAATAGATATTAGATTTCTCAAATTTGCTCTTTAAATCTATCATAAGCTCAAAAATTCATAGCATAGTTATAATCTCTTTAATTATGGCTTATCTAGTTGTTAGTTTAAGCTTATATGGTCTGTCATATGAAAACTTGTTTTGTTAAATGGTATTCAAGTTTAGATAGCTAGATTTAAATTCATAAGCTAAAATAAAAACTGTCTTTCGTTCAAAGGTGGTGTTTGGATTTATGAGTTTGACCTTCATAGGTACAAAATAAATTTGTGTTTTCAATTTGGTCAGCTTCATTTTCATAATTAAATAAGTTTTAAAAAGGTTTGAATCATTAGTTTATGTTTAAGGAAATTTTGAGGCTTAATCTCTTTGTTCCTGCACCAGGGGAATTTTCCCTTTCCTTTGCTTGTTAAAATTTTGATCCAAGCCTCATTGAGCTTGGATCTTGTTTGTGTTGAGTTTAAGCATACTCATTGAGAGTATCTAGTGCAGGATTGACATACTTGGTCACCTGCAATATTGGTTTGGCCTCTTTACCATTATGATCTGATTAGCACACATGACAGTCGTAAATGCAGTGGTGTTGATCAAAAATTACGGTGATTATTTTTGGTTTTTAGCTTTTAAAAAATCAGTAGGGTTGAGTTAACCTATAGGTAATATAGATTAAAACATTGTTTCCTTTCATATTTAAGCTTTATTACATAGGAATAAACCAGCTTTTTTAAAAGTTCATATAAAAAAACCCTCAAAAGTCCACAAAAACGTGTAGTAAACTAAAACTTAGCTTTTAAACTTAGATTTATAGCTTATAGTATTAGTTTTTATCATTTATATTTGTAGCTTGTTAATAGAGTAATTAGATTTCAAAAGCTTAGCTTCTGTCATAGCTTATAGAGCTTTTTAGCTTATTTAGATTTTGAGTTTTTAAGGACTTATTCTGAGTTAGCCTTTTAGATCATCTAAATTTAGTTAGCTTTATAGTGTTTTTAGCGTAAGTAGATTTTCAAAATTAGTTGTTATAAATTATTAGTTTCCAAAACAGCTTTCTAGAATTGAAATTGAGCTTTAAAATGTGTTTGTTGTGCAAGCTGTTAAGTGAAAAATAGCTTTTTGGTCCTTATAAGCTTACTTTCTGTAAACAGCAACTTCATAAGCTCTTTAAGAGCTTATTTTTGAGTTTTAGCTTAAACTGTTTTTGTTAAAGTTGCTTAAAAAGTTGTCTTCTACAACTTTTGTTCTTTAAGTTTTTAATAAAAAAAGGGGAAGTGGAAGTCGGGGGTGAGCAAGACTCGAACCCCCGACCTCAACACCTCAACCCTTTATAACACACCACACACTACCGCTGTGCCCTTGGGTCTTTTCCGTTAGTCTCTCACACCATTTAACTTTTATACACAATTTTTGTTTATAAGCTTTATAAGCTGTTTTAGCTATTTCGTTTGGCTTATTCAATAAAGAATGTGATATCAGGCTTATTTTTCTAGGATTTAATTAGTTTAAGCTATTATCTGTAATTTTTCTAGAATTTTTAATAGTCCGTTTAGTATTTTTAAAAATTTATTTTCATTAAAAACTTTAAAAAATCATAAAAAATAGAAAAATAATCAAAAAAAGAAAATAGTTTTAGAAAATTTTCTTTTATCATAAAAGTTATAGGAAAATTAGTTTTGTTTTTCATGGGGTTACTTAATTTGCAAAATTTTGATTTTTAAAGTAACGGGATTCGTTTCATTCTCGTTTTTTCGTGTTTTAACGCTACATTCCAACTCGTTTTTGTTCTAATTTCTTTAAACTTACTTTTTCGTAAATAAAGTCCATTATAAACAGAAAAAATTTAAGCTAGGTTTTTTTTTAAATTTTTTAAAAATAGGGTTTTTTGATTCTCCGTTTAAGAGGTCTCGTTTTGGGTTTTTAGTTAAATTTTGATTTCCCGTTTGGGTCTTATGCTTAATTGTTAGAATTTGTTGTTTTTAATTATTGTAAAGTAGTTAATCAATCCAAAACTTTGTCATCAATTCAAATCATTGTTACCGAGTCAATAACGTGGTTCAGTTTCACAAAGTCGTTAGGATAACGAACCGGGGAATCATACATCCGGTTAATATATGTATTTATTATATTTTATATATTTGTGAATATTTCCTTTTCACCTTTGTCCTCAAGGGTAAAGTTGGTAATTTTCCATCGTCTATTATATTTATATTTTTTACGAATTAGTAGTCATAATGCTAAAGAATTTATCTAAACGACTAGATGCTGAGAACTTCTCCATATGGATATCTTTCGGTCCATCCGCGTACGGAGTTACGGAGGAAATTGTTGTTACCACCCTATGTCATAGTAGATGATTACTTCTTGCGTATTACTTGGATAGATTCCCTTAAGGATAACACCTAAAACTTTGGATCAATTCGAAATAAATTAGTAGGAAAATCAAAATCCAATCATGATTTGTTCATTAGTGCAATAAGAACCGACCACGGTAGAGAATTTAGATACAATGAGGTTGCAATTTTGGAGGGTTTTTGTAATGCCATTGGTTATTACCCATAACTTTCGGCTCCAAGCACTCCTCAATCAAATGGCGTGGTTGGAAAGGCAAGTAAAATAGGCACTTCATGAAATGAGTAGAACCTATGTTGAACGAGCAATCGTTACACAAAGTTTTGGTGTAACGCCGGGAGATACTTTAACATACATTCTCAACCCGATAGTTTATTAGAGCCATTCTAGGTAAAACACCTTATGAACTTTTAAGGAGGTAGGAAAAACCTACGCTAGATAGTGGTTTGGGAAGCAGGATGCTTCATTTTGAACCACCAAAGACTATTCTTACTAGTTTGACCCAAGATTCCTCAATAATAGTAAAGCTTACATCTTCTTAAACAAACCTCCTAGGAAGTCGAAGAATCACTTAACGTGCCACATTCGATGAAACTCTCCTCCACCCTTTATGACAATCACCCTTGGTGGATGTTGCTTAGTGAAGAGAACCATTAGGGAAACAAAAAAGAAAAATCTAGAAAATGTTGTTGAGGATGAAACATTAGAAATTGACGAAATAGTCAATATTAAGGAATCTAGAAACCATCCTTTAGAAAATGTCATATGAAATCTTAACCAAAGAACCCTTAGGGTCTCAAAAGCCAAAACCAAAGTAAACTTCTTTGTTTTTTAGCAAACTGATAGAACCTAAGAATGTGAATGAAGCCTTAGGAGATGAAAGTTGGAATTGTCGCAATGCAAGACGAATTAAATCATTTCATTGCTATCGTACGTTTGGGAGTTAGTGCGACAACCTATGAATATGGACAAGTATGGAAACTAAAGTGGGTGTTTAGATATAAGTTAGGCGAGAACGGTGTTGTTTTCTCGAAAATAGGCTAGGTTAGTTGCTCAAGGTTCAACCAACAAGTTCAGGAGGGCATCGATTATGATAAACTTATGCCTCGGTTTCTTAGACTTGGTTCATTTTATTTGCTTACGCTTGTGGCCTTAGATTTTAACTGATTCTCAATAGATGGTAAAAGAGCATTCCTGAAAGGTTTTTATTCATTGAGGAGGTTACGTGCACAACCTCCGAGATTCATTGATTTCGAAAAACTAGATTCATATTTATAAATTAAAGAAGCTTTTTTGGTCAAGCATCGAAAGCTTGTAAGATAGATTAAAATCTTTCCTTATTAAACATGATATAAAATAGGAATGGTAAGATAACACTCTTTTTACTAAGAAGAAAAGTGCTAATTCATATTGTTCAAATATTGTCGATGACATTAATATTCGGTTCGACTTGTCAAGACCTGTGTGATGATTTGCCTTAAATCATGCATGACAGTTCGAGATGAGCATGAGGGAATTACTTCTTTCCTGGGATTATCAATTAAAACAAATGGCAAATGATATATTCTTTAAATTCATCAAAGTATATTAATGAATTGATTAAGAAATTTGGTCTAAGAAGTTCTAAACCAATGAAAAACCCCCATTGTTCCTTCGATACTAAAATCACGACAGATGATAAGAGTTGTGAGTCGGTTTATGATAGTTCCAAGTATCGACGGATGTAGGTAGTTTATTATAATCCTAACGACAAGTAGGCCCGTTATCATGTTTGTGTCTGCCTTGTGCCTGCTTCCAAGAGGCTCCCAAAACCTTCTCATCTTGAAGCGGTTAAGCGTTATCTTCGATAACATTAAAGACCACTATGCACTTAGGATTTCTGGTATCCTAAGGGGGACCGGCATAGAAAACCGTAGTATATGTGGGAATTATATTTGATGGATTCAAAACTTATATTCAACATGTAGATAAAAGAAAACAAACAGACTTAAGATAAATATTAATTAGCTTTCATAGAAGCTAGGTTTTATTGTAAAAACCTAGCCCTTAGTTTTAAAAGAGAGGTAGGGTGATGAATAGTTTTTAGGCATCCAGAAAATAGAGAATTCTCAATGAGGTCTAATAGCAAGTGTGTTTGGTGTCCACTTGTTGTTATAGTTGTAGTTAGACATAGTTGAGTTAATGAATCATCTATGTGATGCTTATTAGTTTATTAGTAGTCTTATGAATAGAAAACCTTGTTCATAACAATGATTGTGTTCTTAAATTATTCCGCTGCGTGTTTGTTTATTCGTTATTCATTGTTATTTTATCCTAGATGGCTAGTCATGTTTTACTATTGGGTAATCAGAGCAGGGTTGCTCTTGATATATAGAGATTCAGGTTTTATGTCGAAGAATAAGAGAAGAATACCGAACTTCGTTTATGGTTTCTTTAGTTGTATTTTTCTGGGCAGCCATGGGGGAAAAAACGTCATAACTATTCGTTTAAACCGTTCTGGTCGTCACGAAAATTTTATTTTGAGGTTCTTACACTCATATGATCTATTATCTGACCGGGAGCGATCTTCAAGATAAGTTTTGATAAAAAGTTATACTTATGAACGAATTTAGCTGCAGAAAGGTATTTTTTTGGTCTTTTTGAAAGTTACTAGTCTTGGCGGGTTACCTAAAGGGGTGATGATGACCCTAGTAACATGTATTGAGTGGATCGTTTCAAACATGGTGGTTTATGTAGTGCGCTCTGGTTTGTATTAAATAACCCTTTTTTTGGTTTCATTATGAGCTACGCTTTTTATGAATAAGGCTGCGTGGTATGTGATGGAGTTTCGTTAGGATTCTGTTGTTAATGATTGGTGGGCACGTAGATGTCTCGAAGGCATTTTGTAAATAACAGCACAAATGGATGCGTGGAGAGAAGAAGAAATGAAACCCTAATTCATGTTTGTATACACATCAGCAAAGGAGGGTTTCATTGATATATGATACATATTAGATGCTGCTTGTTTTTGCCTTAATTCTGTCAAGGAGAAAGTTAAGTCTGGTCCTAAATTTTTTAATACTGGTCTCGTCCAAGGTTAATTCTGGTGGTTATTGGATTAATTCTGGTCGATTCATGATTAATACTGGTTGTTAGTATGTCATTAATACTGGTTGCTTTGAGAATTAATTCTGCTTTCACAAGTTAATTCTGGTGGAGTTTGTGACAGAACAGCAACAGTTTACAGACGACAGAATTTTGTGTCACTAAAAGGCTTTGGGAGGAAGGAGAAATGCAGCCTTGTGACAGCCTAAGTAACAGCCTAGTGACATACTTAGGTGACAGAAGGAGACCTATAGTGAACAATTATGTGTCACTAACAACAGATTTGCAACAGATCTGTGACAGAAAATTGTGTCGCTAACAGCAGATTGTAACAGTTTTAGGACAGAATAAGTGTTGCTATTTGGTTTGGTTGTTAATTCTGCTAGGCTTATGGTTAAGTCTGCTAGTTGTGTCCGATATAGCTAGTTTGTACTGCTAGCGTTGGCCGATATCGGATGATACACACTTTTTGATTTATTGGATGGGTTTGGATCTTGAATGATAATGGCTTTTTATGGAATGTATTATGAAGACATTTGATGTGATGACCTTTTAATCAATTATGTGACAAGGGTACCCTTTTTGTTGTAAGATCGCGGATGAGAGGCAACGGTACAAATAAGGAATACAAGCAGATCGCCAGATGAGGCAGCAGTCACATGAGAGAAGATGATGTTGTTACACTTAGATGTTTCTCATTAATTATAACTATTTGAAGCCAACACGAACGCATTTGGGTCTTGAACAGTGATTATTTTTGATGAAGATTGGTTATTACTTGTGTGTTGTTGTAGCTGATTTTCACAGGTGCGTGTCTTATTATATCTCAAATGGCTGACAACATTTAAAGATAACTTGTTCATGCTTATAATGTGGTGACGAAGACTTGACGAATCTAGCAAACGTGTAAGATCTATCTTATGGTGCTTACTACGTACATTTGCTATCACTTAGTATGTGTCTCATAGAAGATGAGGATTTTTGTCAAGAGGTTGCGGTCTACTTATAATTATCAAATGATTACCAGCATTTGTATAAGTTCGACATCACATGGATAGTGCAAGACATAAGACACAAGCTTGGGAGATTCTACTTCTTCAACATATGAATAATATTCATTTTTCTTCATTAATAATTTACTGCTTGGAGCCTACTAAGTTCGTGGTTCAAAGAGATGGTTATCACTTAAGGGGTGAGTGTACACAAAGACCCCTATTGGATGATTACAAAAAGGGGAAGAAGTTTCATGATTTGCAACTTATTATGAGTGGTGACATACAGGAAGATCTTAAGTCAAGGGGAAGCTTTGAAGGTGTTTATAACATGAAGTTTGTTTTGTAATCTCAATAGGGAAGATTGTTGGGAATTTATAATTTGAAGATTAAAAAATTAGTATGCAAATTGAAGAATATAAGTAACAACAAGGACTTAAAGATAAATATTAAGTTAGCTTTTATAGTAAGCTAGGTTTTATGTAAACCCTAGCCCCTCTAGTATATAAAGAGAGGTAGGGTGAATAGTTTTAGCATCCAGAAAATAGAGACTTCTCAATGAGAGTCTAATAGCAAAGTGTGTGTCGTGTAATAGTTGTAGTTAGCCATAGATGAGTCATGAATCATCTATGTGCTTATTAGTTTATTAGTAGTCTTATGAATAAGAAAACCTTGGTTTTTAACAATGATTGTGTTCTTATTATTCCGCTGCGTGTTTGTTAATCATTGTTATTATATCTAGATGATAGATCATGGTTGTACAGTATATGCCGACTTTGATCATGGGCGGGGAGTAATTTGGGATCCGACAGAGCACTAGCAGTTTTTGTAGTTTGTAGGTATGTTGTTTGACATCTCTGTGTTCTCGAAGATGAAACAAATAACCGCCTCTCGCTATATCCACTACGAAGCCGACTTCTGTAAGCGCCAGGAAAGGCATGTCAACAAGAACTTTAGATGAACCAAGCATTTCTCATCGGACTCTACGACGTACGGACTCGACGACGTTCCCATCTTTGTGCGCGACAACAAATGCGCGTAGGACCTTAGCAAAAACCCGGTGAAACATTTCTCGTACCAAACACATCAAAAAGTCGTCACCACTTTCATTCGTGATTAATGTCCAAAAAGGGAAATATTCAAATCGGAAAAAAGTTTCGTCCCTAGACAATATTGCTGACATTCTTACTAATCCCCTTACAACGTGATCGTTTAAATATCTAGTACTTAGTTTAGGAATGATTGGAACACATTTCATAAATCATTATTGGTTGCTCTCTCCATCTTCTGTATCAATTCTATACGTGTTCTACTCCGTGTTCATGGACACTTAATTACTTCATCCCCGTAAGTCTTTATTAAGCATCTTTATTCGGAAAATGCAAATTAATAAAATGTCACTCCTCTTGAATTATTTTTGTCAAAACCAAGTCCGATACCTCTTACTGAGGCTGGTCCCATTATAGGCGCCACTATTATATTTGGGACCGTAGGAGATATGGGACCGCCATCAGCAGACCATAATATTAGAACACTTAAAAAAAATTTTCAAACACAAAAACACATACCCCTTACCGCTCTCGCTAATCCACTACCGAAGCCGAATAGTATATTATTATAGTGGCGGGAAGGTTGTCACAAGCACTTTAGATCAAAACACGCTTTCATCGGCTATGGGACGTCGACTCGACGACGTTTCCCATCATGCGACAACCAAAGGCGCGATTGACTTAGGCATAAACCGTGCAACATTCTCGTACCAAACACATCGAAATTCCTCTACCACTTTCTTCGTGATAAAAGGAGTCCACACAAAAGGGACATATCTCAATCGAAAAAGTATCGTCCGTAGACAATATTGAGGGACATCTTACTAAACCCCTTCAAACTGGAATCCTTTCTTTAACTATCTACGTCTTGTTTAGGAATGATGGAACGCATTTCATAAATCATATGGGTTCGATTTCTCCATCTTCTGCTCGATTCTTGTACGTGTTATACTCTGTTGTCATGACAATTTAATTACTTTCATCCGAAAAGTACTTTTAAGCATCTTTATTCGCGAATAGGCAAATTTAAAATGTCACCCTCCTTGAATAAAATTTTTTGTCAAAACCAAGTCCAATACCTTTACTGAGGGCGGTCCCCATCATATAGGCGGCCACATAATATATTTGGACAGCTAGGAGATATGGGGACGCATCAGCAGACCCTATAATATGGAAACACTTATACAAATAATTTTCAAAACCAAATAAACACACCCCTTTATCTGTTTTGCATCTCGACGATACACGACCAAAACCCACCAAAACTCAAATTTCCAACCATTAAAACATCAATTGAGATTCAAATCAACACTTAATATCACTTCCTAACATCACACAAAAGATTCATTAAATTGTAAGTATTTCATACTGATTTTTCTTTTAATTGAGTCTAGGTCATGAATGACACCAAAAATTGAAATTGGGGATTTTCTATTTTTCTTTCAATTTTGTACAATTAGAACTACTAGGATACAATATACAACTAATATGCTTCCCGCAGACATAGGATTTGCACATATTAATGAGCTTGTAGAAAAATTGATTTTGAACTATAACCCTAATTTTATTTTCAAATCACTCACGTTAGGAATATAATAAAATTGTTGTTATGCATTGTTAATACAACCTAAAAACATTTTCAAACACATGCATAATGATCTCATAAACAAATTTCGAGATACATAATTCATATGTATTTTTTGACTTGTTTTGATGAGCAAAATCAAATTAAGGAGTGTTTGGGTTAACTCTTAGGATTTTATGGTTAGGTCGAGTTAATCGTTACTCCGCATTTGTTGCATATAGGCATACACTAGGCACAAGCTCAAAACATCAATACAAGTATAAGCAATTAAAATATGGTCTTGTTTGTGTCTTTTTAGGTCTCAATGCCTCGAGCTACCGGTCTAGATCATCAAAAAACACGAAAATACATACCCCTAATATCAAATGAATTTAATCAACGCCTTTGCACCTAAACATATTGGCAAATCTTGAAAAATAGTACTTTCATGAGGGAAGGGTTGGTAAGGTCTCATACTTAAAAAAATATGAGTATTTTTCGTGCTAGTTTGTGTCTATCGGCTTTGATTGTTTGCTAGACATTAACGAACAAATTGTACCTCGCTTTATTCTCGAGTTTTATTGTCAACTTACTTTTACCTATAATCCTGAGGGTCAATTTGTTGTCAACTTCGCCATTCAAAATAAGTCATTCTCACTCACTCTTGAAGAATTCAGTCAAATTCTAAAAATCCCATTCAAAGGTCAAGCCTCTACATTAAATGTGGTACTTCTTGACCATTGTGGTAAGTGTTTCGAGTAAGAGGGTCTTTTAAAACCAAACCTCCATCTCCAAGAGTCATTAAGACTCTTATTTAAGTTCCTTGACAAGGTCAAGAGACTCGTACCAAAAATAAGAAAACCATTGTCGTAGGTGAAAACGAAATTTTAACCCGAGAGATTCAAACTCATATGAAACATTGGGTTGATATTATTTGTGAAAATGGCCATTTGTCTAGGAGGACATAGGGATCATGTCTCCGCTTGTCTTTGTCACATGCTTTATTGCATTGAGACATCCACTCCTTATAACCTAGCATTTTTCATTCTCAAAAGAATGGAAAAGACTCGATTCAAACCAAAGGAACTCTTGCCTTATGGAATGCTCTTGACTAGGTTATTCAAACATGTCGTGTCCGTCTCTCCTGAGCTAGCCTTTGATCATTATCTCTCACATGATCGAGCCATGCATCCGCTCGCTCCTCATTACGAGCGAAAGACACGAGCGGATCGGGGCAAGAAAAGACCTCGTGAGTCAAATGCTAGCTCCTCCTCCTCCACTCTAAATCATCCATCGTCATCTCATCCATTGGATGATTCCATCGAGGAAAATGATGACGAATCTTTTCATCCCAATCCTTCCTCTCCGTCTCAAAACATTTCTTCCTCGTCAAATAATGTCTTTAGAGTCCATCAAAACCCTCCTCATGAAAGTCATTACTTAAACACTTATCTCTCTGAAACTATTAATCGTCAAAGTCAACAAAGAGATGCTCATCGGGAAGGGTTAAGGTCAATTGGACAAGCTCTCAAGAACATGATGGGTAGAAAATGAAAATAAACTTATTGACACAACTACTATGACACTATTATTATTATTATCTCTCATGTTTAATACATTATAGTTCTCTATTATTAGGACTAGGAGTGGCAAATTTTAATTTGCATTTGACTTGGATAATCTTCTACATTCTATCATCTTTCTATGACTAGCAAATTTTATGATTATGACATGAGATGAAATGCTACTACTTGCTAAATGATTTGTATGTTAGAACAGAACTACATATTATTTCTTGAACTAGTTGATTCTTGAATATTGGTAGAAGCCAAAATCACTAGACTTAAGAAAAAGAGAAAACTGGAAATCTTCCTGTCTCCAGAAAACGGCCCCCTTATACCGGCGGCCCCCCAATATATTTGGGACCGCCAGGTGATATGGGACCGCCACGAGGAGGGAAAGAAAAATTTCGAGTTTACCTCTTTTTCTGTATCTTGACCCTCCTACCTACATCCTCAAGATGCCATTTCCCAGATTGGCTAAACCATATTTGGCATTCTCTTCTTCTTAAACCATGCCTTGCCACTTTATCCAATCATTCTCATTATTTAATCACCCAACTTTCATACTTCACCACCATCTTCATCTCCTTCAAATTTCTCTTCTTCTTTATCAATGTCTTGCTCAAACCACCATTCCGACTTCTCTAGAAA